>BLSH010543645.1:502413-521002 GCA_018402905.1 Glandirana rugosa
GCCGACACTACAACGAGACTCCTGTCTATCGTCTTTAATCTCTAAAGTGTATGACGACGAAACTCAACGTCTAGTTTGAGACGTATTTTGTTGCTAGCGATGCTAGCACGCAGTCAGATCGCTCAAAGCAGCAGTATGTGAAATCTCAAATTACTCCCACAATCTGATCGTTGTGTATGATCCCACAATCTGATCGTTGTGTACGATCGTAACGATCGTTGCGTTAGACAGTTTGATCTGCAATCTGCAACTCTAAGCAGCAGTATTTGAAATCTCAAATTACTCCAACAATCTGATCAATGTGCACGATCGTAGCGATCGTTGTTTTATGCAGAGTTTGATCTGCAACTCAAAGCAGCAGTATGTGAAATCTCTAATTTCTGCTATCTGTCCTCAGAGCAACATCACAGCCGTAGTAATCTATCTCAGGATACAGGATCAGATGTTAAAATGTCTCTAATCTCTCCCTGATGCCGTCAGCTTCCTCTCCCTACACTAACCCAAGAGCATGTGACATGCAGCACTGTGACTCCAGCTTATAAAGAGGCTGGGTCACATGATGCACTGGCCAATCACAGCCATGCCAATAGTAGGCATGGCTGTGATGGCTTCTAAGGGCAAACCAGTGAAATGCTTGTTGATTGGCTGCCCTGCAGCTATTCAACATGCGTGATCAACTACCAGAACCCAGAACCCGAACGTTTTTTGAAATGTCCGTGTTCGGGTCCAGGTCCCGGACACCCGAAAGTTCGGTACGGACCTGAACGTTACAGTCCGGGTTCGCTCAACACTAGTGACAAGTACTCGGGTGCTCTGATGGGTTGGTGATAGGTACTCGGGTACTCTGATGAGCTGGTGGCAGGTACTCGTGTACTCTGCTGGGCTGATGACAGGTACTCGGGTACTGTAATGGGTTGGTGACAGGTACTCAGGTACTCAGATGGGCTGGTGACAAGTACTCGGGTACTTTGATGGGAAGGTGACAGGTACTCGGTACTTTGATGGGTAGGTGACAGGTACTCGGGTGCTCAGATGGGCAGGTGACAGGTACTCTGATGGGCTGTGACAGGTACTTTGATGGGGTGGTGATGGGTCCTCTTTATTACTGGGGGGGCAATCAGTGTGATTGGTGTACACAGTAAGGGGTAACGAGCTGTTACCACTATCTCCTCCTCACACACGATCGGTGTGTGAAGAGGAGGACCCAGTAACAGCTTGTTACCGTGGTTTGTTGACATCATGTGACCGGCCGTGATTGGACACAGCCGGTCACATGGTAAAGAGCCGATTTCATTGGCTCTTTACCCTGATCAGGGCTGGGCTTTGTCTGAGGGACAAGCCTGAACCCTGATCGCTGCAATGTGGGGATGCCTTGTGATGTCGGAAGTGAATGGCTGTGATAGGACACAGTCGGTCACGTGGTAAAGAGCCAATTTCAGCCCCATGCGTATAGTGAATACCTGAAACAGTGCTCCCGATTAAGCACTATCAATCTCTGCATTCTTCTGAAAGTTGTATTTAATCTATAATGTAAGCCATTTTTATCTCAGTCTTTTTAAATTTATATAATAATCCCATTTCTGCCTGGTTTGAAATATCAAAGGATATCAAAGCTATTGACTTTACGGCCCAAGGCTACAGTATAAGGTGAGGTTTAAGCTCATTAAATGTGTTAACTGAAATATTTAAAAGCTTTTTCTAGCTAAATTCTTATGTGCCTAACCCTCTTTAAGTACCTAACAATTAAAGCTTTTCAGATCAGTTGGCAGCATAAACAGCCTCCAGCTGTACAGTACCGATATGTAAATATGGAAAATGGAATGTTATTCTACAAATTCTTGAAAAAAATGTCATTAACAGTGTGAATTTTAAAGAGATACCACAAGTGTACAATACACATTAAAAAGCAATGAAATGTATATAACTAAACTTACATAGGATGATTACATGCACACAGTAAAACACCCCCTATTTATATGCAAAAAAAAAGAAAGAAAATAATAGAAGGGTTGGTAAAGCTAACCATAGATGGATCGAATCCCGTTCAGTTCAGCAGGGACTGGCTGAGATTTGCTCCATCTATGGGCAGGCTGGTTGTACTGAAGTAGATCCATCAATCTACTTCAGTACAACCTGCCTGTGGGGGTTTTTGCATTCTATAGCTGCAAGTAGCAATCATTGTGTTCTGCCGGCATGGAAGGCTGACAGAACACATATTTGTGGTAATAGAATTCAATAGTGAAGCATTTTTCAACCACCCATTGAAAGCATTTTGTTATATCTGTTTAATGAGTGGGAAAGAAAAATCTTTGATTCTGCATTTTTTGGAAAGGGTCAGGGACATTTTTTTTCCTGCGGCAGGTTGCATTTTTAGTTCCATAGACTTCAATGGATACGCAACAACCGCAACCTGCATAGGTGTGAACCAGGCCTTCATCACCGGTCCATTTTTTTTCTATTCAGCACTTTGCTACTTTAACTGCAAATTGCGTGATCATACAATACTGTACCCAAATGCCATTTATATCATTTTTTCACACAAATAGAGCTTTCCTTTGGTGGTATTTGATCACCATTCCTGTGCTGCTATATAAATGAAAAAAGACCAAAAAGTTTAAAAACAAAAAACAATATTTTCTACTTTCTGTTATAAAACGTATCCAATAAAATCAAATTTCTTCAAACATTTAAGACAAAATGTATTCTGCTACATGTGTTTGTTAATAAAAACTCAGAATAAGTATATATTAATTGGTTTGTGTGAAAGTTATAGCGTCTACAAACTAAGGTATACACAGTTAGGTCCATGTATATTTGGACAATCCAAATGAATTTGAAGTGCAGACTTTCAGCTTTAATTCAAGAAGTTGAACATAAATATCAAGTACAAATGTTAGGAACTGCAACCATTTTTATACACAGTCCCCCCATTTTCAGGGGCTCAAATGTAATTGGGTAAATTAATATAATCATAAATAAAATGTTCATTTTTAATATTTTGTTGAGAATCCTTTACTGGCAATGACTGCCTGAAGTCTGGAACCCATGGACATTACCAAGACTGGGTGTCCTCCCTTTTGATGCTTTGCCAGGCTCTAACTGCAGCTGTCTTCAGTTGTTCTTTGTTTTGGGTCTTTCTGCCTTCAGCAAGTGAAATGCATGCTTAATTGGGTTGAGATCAGGTGATTGACTTGGCCATTGCAGAATATTCCACTTTTTTTCCTTCAAAAGCTCCTCGGTAGCTTTTGCAGTGTTTTTTGGATCATTATCCATCTGTACTGTGAAGCGCCATCCAATCAACTTTGCTGCATTTGTCTGAATCTGGTCTGACAGTATATTTATAAACACTGCAGAATTAATCCGATTGCTTCTGTCTTCTGTCACATCATTAATAAACACCATTGACCCAGTGCCACTGGAAGCCATGCATGCCCATGCCATCACACTGCCTCCACCATGTTTCACAGATGACGTTGTGTGCTCTGGATCATGGGCTGTTCCAAGCCTTCTCCACACCTTTTTCATCCCATCATTCTGGTACAGATTAATCTTAGTCCATCCAAAGAATGCTTTTCCAGAACTGGTCTGGCTTTTTTAGATGTTTTTTGGCAAATTCTAATCTGGCTTTTCTATTCTTCAGGCTTATGAATGGTTTGCACCTTTTGGTAAACCCTCTGTATTTGCTCTCATTAAGTTTTCTCTTGATTGTAGACTTTGACAATGATACGCCCACCTCCTGGATGTTGTGAATGGGTTTTTCTATACCAAAGTGAGGATCCTGCGATTATCCACCACTGTTGTCTTCCAGGAATATCCAGGCCTTTTTATGTTTCTGAGCTCACCAGTGCATTCTTCTTTCCTCAGAATATACTAAACTGTTGATTTGGCCACACTGTTGCTGCTATCTCTCTGCCTTACAATGGCCTGTTTCACTTGCATCTACAGCTCCTTTGAACGCATAATGTAGGTTCACAGTAATAGATTACAAATGCAAATACCATACTTAAAGCGGAGTTCCACCCAAAAGTGGAACTTCTGCCTTAAGAGAAGGTGCCACCATGACATGCCATAATTGGCATGTCATTTTTTTTGGGGGGGGGGGCGTTGACCCTTTTTTCACAGGGTCTCAGGTCCACTTCCTCCCCTGGCGCCGAGGAGCCGGAAGGAAGTTCACCTTCCCTCCCTCCTACCTGGCGATCTTCTGGGACTTGTCACAGGTCCCAGAAGATGCACCGAGTCATTCACAAGCTGCAGTGCGACCCACGCATGCGCAGTGAGCGCCCGGCTTTGAAGTCAAAGCCGGGTGCCTAAAAGCCGGGTGCCTACACTTGTGATGCTGGAGCCGCCGAGGGGAGGGGGAGACGAGTGAGCCCTCGGGCGGCCGCATCGCTGGAACGAGGGATTGGTGAGTGGACCATTGTTAAAGGTCAGCAGCTACGGGCAGCCGGAGCAGATGGACGTGTGAGAGCTGCGCTCCGACTGTCTGGCGGCTTCACATCGACACACGAAGGACGGACTAGGCACCCCAACAGCTCTAAACAACCATGATGAACCCGGAGACTAAACTGTCCTCCTCTGGCAAGAGGAAGGACAGAGAGGGGCTGAAAAAGATCAAAGACTTCTTCACAGGACGGCAGACCCAAGATGGCGCCGGGGCAGTACGCAGATTGCAGTCAGAGCGGGAGAGCGACTCCGCACAGCCGATCAGCATGCAGGGTGAGTCCACAGGGGAGGCTTTCCCACTGCCTTCCTCACCCACTGACAGCCCTATTAAGCAAAGGAGGAGGGTGGGGAGCCAAGAAGAGCAAACAGGCTTCTCTAGAGGGGAAAGGGAAGAGATGGAGGAGTCAGACTCCTATGGCCAGCAGCTTGATTCCTTCCCCACAACAGGCCAGGCCATTACGGATGAAACCATGAAGGGAATGCTATTAACCCTTCATGGGGCGCTGCAACAAGACATGGCTAATTTCATGAAAGCTACTAAAAGAGAGCTGGAGGATCTGGGAGACAGAGTAGACTTTATAGAAAATAAATTGGGAGACTACTCAGAGGCCCACAACGAACTAGTGGATGCACACTATGATGTTAAAGACGAACTTCAGGCGATGAAGTTAAAGGTCACGGACCTGGAGGACAGTGTGTGCAGGAACAATTTGAAATTCAGAGGGATTCCAGAAACCATCAGAGCTACGCAGCTACCTACAACTGATGCAGACCACTTTGCCTACACTCCAGCCCATTGATCTAACAATAGACAGAGCACACAGATTACCGAAACCGCCTCACCTCCCGGACAAAGTCCTACACGATGTAATAGCAGAAAATATACTTCTACCAAGTCAAGGAGCAGTTGATATATTTCTTAAGACAAAATGCGGCACTCCCAGACCCATACTCTGGCATCTCAATGTACGTCGACCTTTCCAAAGCCACCATGGCAGCAAGAAGCAACTTGGTTCCCATCACCAAGATATTAAGAAACCATAAAATTATGTACAAGTGGGGCTTTCCAGCAAAGCTGCCTTTGGTAATGCATAATGAAACTGTTACTATTACTTCACAAGAAAGAGGCCTGGACCTCCTCCTCAAGTGGGGCCTATTACCACCCATGACAAGCTCCCTAAACTCAGAAAGATTACCACATAGAGCCCTCCTGCAGAGGCGTCAGAAGAAAAATAACAATCAAGTTTGATACACTGAAACACTAACGACAACCCACAATTCCGGCACCGAATCCCTTACTCAAGTGGGCCCTGTCTCCTCATGTCTAGAAGACCCAGGAGCCAAGGGAATGAGCCGCCAGCCATTCGGCAAATTGGGTAAGACTACTTCCTATTTGTTTGACGCTTGTTTAAACTCCACGTGGGGGCACACATTTGGATTACCTTCCCCCGACAAGGCTGCGATTATGCCAACCACAGTTGAACTTACATTATTCAGCTATCACACACATTTTAAAAATCTCCTGTTATCTTCAGTTATGGAACTAGTACATGCCTTAGCGAACTGTTACCACACCCTCCTTACGGATCACACTACGGTTGACGTGCACATGATATACTTTAATATCCTAGCCAAGTTTGACTACATCAGATGGCACCGCAGTGCTTTCTTCGATAGAAATGACACTTAAACTGTTATCGCTTAATGTGAGAGGACTAAATAGCCCTTTTAAAAGGCGGACACTTTAGAAAACGGCTATGGATTACAAATGTGACATTCTTTGTGTCCAGGAGATGCATTTTGCCTCATCTAAATCTCCCAAGTGCTCCCACTCCAAATTTCCACACATGTTCACTGCTAAGGACAGTGTCAAGAAAAATGGAGTATTGGTGGCAATTAGGGACACTGTTGCTTTTAATCTACTAGATCTTCATGTGGATGTTCGGGGTCGCTACCTAATATTGGTGGCCAAGCTTAATAATATTCTTTACACAGTAGTAAAACTGTATGCCCCCAACAAACATTCCCAGAGGTTCATTACAGGTTTATTGGTTGAAACCAAAAAAATCAGAAGGGAAGATTGGTGATTTGTGGGGACTGTTAACATGGTAATGGAGGGGAGGATGGACCCCTCCTCTGTGGGGGGGGGGGGAGGCACAGGCAAGGCTTGGGCCCACTCTGTTTGAAAGAGGGCTTATATGACCCTTGGAGGTGCCTCCACTCCACAGAGAGGGACTATTCCTTTTATTCAATGGTGCACAAAACATATTCTAGGATTGATTTTTTCTTGACCGACAAATACCTTTTACAGCATATATCTAAAGCTAAAATACATAGTATAACTTGGTCGGACCATGCACCTGTGACAATCGATATCATAGATAACAATAAGCCCACTAATTTCAAACTCTGGAGGAACAACACCTACATCTTAGCCCACCCAACACATAAATGCCACATTGAGAATAAAATAAATGAATATTTCCAACACAATGTTGATAGCCAAACATCCCCTCTGACCATATGGTGTGCTCACAAGGTGATCATTAGGGGACATCTAATACAACTGGCAGCTAGGAAAAGAAAAATGACTCCATTATATAACTCAGTTACAGCAAACAATCTCAGACCTAGAGAATAAACACAAAAATACTAACCCAATGGACGGGATCATTCTAAAAGAGCTGAACGCATACAGGGAAAAGTTACAGATTGTGCTCAAATCTGAGTATGACATCTACTTTAAAAGACTTAGACTCTCTTGGTACTCTCAGGGTAATAAAGCAAGTAAGCTCCTTGCAGCACAAATAAAACAAAAACAAAAGTGGGTTAATTTGTCCATGATAAAGCATCACCACACGGGGAATACATACAGGAACCCCAAAGAAATCGCTAATGTCTTTGGGGACTATTACAAGGCCCTATATAATCTTAGCGACAACATTTCTAGCCAGCAACCTTCAAGTAAGGAGATAGAGGATTTTCTACAGGATATTAATTTACCCAGCATAAACGATGAAACCCGAAACTGACTTAATGCCCATGTCACCGAAAATGAGGTCCTAGAATAATCAGATCTCTTCCTCCCCACAAATCTCCGGGGATCGATGGATTCTCGGCGGAGTACTACAACATTTTTGCCCCCCACCTTATTCCACACCTCACTAAAGCATTCAATGTAGCAATAGAGAAAGGGGCTTTCCCCAGGGAAATGCTTCAGGCAGTGATAATTACTATCCCCAAGCCGGGTAAAGACACAACTGAGCCTCAGAATTTTAGGCCCATTTCACTCCTAAATTCCGAGCTTAACATTTTTGCTAAAGTCCTTGCCAACAGATTGATGACAGTCACCCCCACTCTCATGGACTTGGACCAGGTGGGTTTTGTCAAGGGCAGACAGGCCTATGATGGAACCCGGCGAATGATCAACCTATTGAAATATGTAGAAAAATCGGGACAGCCCTGCGTCTTTCTGGCCTTGGACGCAGAGAAGGCGTTTGACAGGGTCCATTGGGGATACCTGTCAAAGGTCCTTACTAAATTTGGTATAGCAGGCCCCCTTCACTCTGCCATAATGTCCCTGTATGCGGATCCCACAGCCCAAGTGTTCTCATCTGGACTTCTATCGGACCCTTTCCCACTAACAAATGGCACACGCTAAGGTTGCCCCTTATCACCCATCATCTTCTCCTTGGCAATTGAGCCTATAGCAGAGCATATTAGAGCACATGATAGCATTGAGGGCATTAAAATTGGCCCAACACATCATAAATAAGGTCTATTCGCAGACGACATCATACTATCCATAACCAAACCTGTGACCTCTTTGCCAGCCATCAAACTCTTATTAAATAGATTTGGCCTTGTTTCATACTACAAAGTTAACACAACAAAATATTTTGCCCTTCCAATCAACCTAGCACCCTTGCAAATCTCTCATTTAAAATCCATATTCCTGTGCAACTGGGACAGCCCCTCGATTACACACCTGGGTATCCAACTCACAACACCCTCCACCAACTTATATGCCCAAAACTTCCCTCCGCTTCTGTCTACACTCCAAAAGGAGCTCACCACAATAGGGAAAAAAAACGCAACTCTCCTGGATAGAGAGAATAGCCGCTTATCAAATGCAGACCTTTCTTAAACTACTCTATCACTTTAGATCGCTCCCAATACCAATCCCCCAAAAGTTTTTCTCCGAGTTGAATAAAATTCTGCGTAAATTTATATGGGGTAAGGCAAAACCTAGAGTAGCATTGTCTACACTCTTAAGGCACAGAACCCAGGGAGGAATGGGCCTACCTAACGCCCTTGCATACCATCAGGCATCACTTCTAGAGCAAACACGATACTGGTTCTCATCTTAGGAAGACAACCACTGGTCTAATATCGAGAGGGAATTAATACCCAGCCATAACATTCCCGCGACCCTGATGGCTGCAACATAAAACATTAATACCGGACTCGCCCACCATTCAGGCGACCACAGCGGCATGGTCCTCAATAACAAACCTGAAGTACCAAGAAGAACAATACACTAAGCTGAGATTACCATTAGACACCTACGAGCACCTAATTCCGGGTTTCTCCTCCCGACAATGGGCATTTAAGGGAGTATTTTTTTGCCCAAGCGATATACTGAATCCCTCCTCAATTGACCACTTCAAGATAAACCAAATCAAGTCCTTCCATTCCAATAACCCTACAACCCACATCAAAATCCCGACCAAGCTATGGTGTTTCCTTGCTAGTTACACACTAACCTCCACAAAAGGAATAGCCCTATTCTACAAATTTTGCAACCACCCCCCATTGCACAAAAAACTTCCCATAATGGGTAAATTGGAACATGATTTAAGAATTGAGTTCACTCTCCCCCAATGGCTATCAGCCCTTAAACATAATAACAAAATGTCAGCCTGTGTGGACCACTGGGACAACGTGCAGAAAATATTGCATGGATACTATTTAACACCCACTAGACTACACAGCTTTGACCCTAAAACCTCCCCACTTTGTTGAAGGGCATGCTAGAGTAAAGGTTCATTACTGCACTTATTCTGGGAATGCTCTTCTATCCAAAAGCTCTGGCATCTCGGAACTACTCTCAGAAATAACTGGAACCAAAGTTGACATCTCCCCCGCACTGGCCCTTCTTTCTATAGGAATTGACAACTCCCCCCCCTACAAGAGAACAGTAGTGATCCATGTATTATTCGCGGCTAGAATAGCAATAACCAGTAGATGAGGAACCTCCGACCCCCCCACAATTGAGGAGATTGTTAATAGAGTAAATAACCAATGCAAAATGGAACAACTATTAGCATATAAGGAAAATAGAGCCCAAAACTTTCTTATGAAGTGGAACGTCTGGATCTCCTCTAAAAGATCCTACCTCCTAAAAAAGGAATAAAAGCCATACAACATTACCTAAAATTGAGAAGTTAGCTATAGGAACTCTCACATAAATAACAAAGTGATCCGAGTCATGTACACAATGGTAAATAGCCACCCTGGTCTGAACAGGTGCATGGGTTAGAATAAATATGAGCTAGAGGCGTGTAGACAAAATTGCTCATATTATGTTTGATTGTACTACTTCATGGCCATGGTGTGACCTGGCGATAGACCCTCGTCACCTCCTACGGAGAAAGCACGCCAAGTATGTACATTCCCAGGTGCTCACTACAAAGTTATGCCACAGTTAGCTCCCACATGGGGTGGCAAACAACTCCTGGTGAGAGGGGGATATAAAATGACAGCTAAGGGGTTTGTATTATAAATCTGGGGGTCGATCGCCAGGCCTCCCCATCTACACCCACCAATGACTTTGGTTTTCAACGCCTGGCTTTGTTTTATGTTTTCTTGAACCATCGTACATTTTCTTCATTAGTTATTTTCATCTATAACCAGTTTTGTTACTTATTATGTCCACTTGTGAATTTATGTAATTTACTTGTAAAATATCAATAAAAATCTATGGTTAAAAAAAAAAAAAAAGTCAGCAGCTACACTGTTGGTAGCTGCTGACTTTTAACAGTGTGGAACTCCGCTTTAAGGCCCGTACACACAATGCAAATTTCAGATGGGAATTTTCGTTTAACGGCCGATCGTCCAAAATTCTTACGGTTAGTATGCTCCTTTCGACAGCCAATTTTGATTTTTTTTTTTGTAAGACAAAAGCTGGTTGTGCAGACTAGAAATTTTTTTTCGTACGGCAAGTCTACGTCAGATTTTAATATAATTAGTATGGTTTTCATATCATGACTACGCATGCTTAGAAACAAAAAACTATGTATTAACTATTCAACACATTACATCACTCCTGACGTTGAATTCGGCCATACGAAAATTTTCGTGTCATTAGTACACTCTTCACTGTTGACATGAGGCAAGCATCCAACAAAAAACGGACGTCCTGTCATCCGAAATTTGCATCGTATGTACGAGGCTTTAACATCAACTCCAGACCTTTAACCTGCTTAACCACTTCAGCCCCGGGAAGGATATACCCCCTTCCTGACCAGAGCACTTTTTGCGATTCGGCACTGCATCGCTTTAACTGACAATTGCGCGGTTCTGCAACATTGTACCCAAACAAAATTGATGTCCTTTTTTCCCACAAATAGAGCTTTCTTTTGGTGGTATTTGATCACCTCTATATGACTTCTGACCATCGCTATAAACAAAAAAAGAGTGACAATTTTGAAAAAAAAAAAACAATATATTTTATTTTTTGCTATCATACATATCCAAAAAAAATATAAAAAAAAAAATGTATTCATCAGTTTAGGCCGATATGTATTCTTCTACATATTTTTGGTAAAAAAATCGCAATAAGCGTATATTGATTGGTGTTGTACGTCTACAAAACATGAGAATTGATTTATAGCGTTTTTATTTGTATTTTTTTTAGTAGTAATGGCAGCGAATTGCGATTTTCAGCGGGACTGCAGTATTGTGGCAGATATATCGGACACTTTTGACACTTTTTTGGGACAATTGGCACTTATACTGCAATTAGTGCTATGAAAATGCACTGATTACTGTGTAAATGTCACTGGCAGGGAAGGGGTTAACACTATGGGGCGATCAAAGGGTTAAATGTGTTCCCTGTCAGTGTGTTCTAACTGTGTGGGGGCTGGGATGAGTGGCTGAGGAGAATGACCACTTATCCCATATACTGGGAACATATGATCACTCTCTTCTTCCTTGTCAGAACGGAGATCCGTGTGTTTATATACATGGATCCCTGTTCTGGCACTGTGGGAGAGCAATCGTGGGTGGCCAGCGGACATCAAGTCTGACCCCACTGCTGATTGGCTCCCCCGCTACACAGTGAGCTCATGCGCCCACAACACACGCTACCGCCCCCGCCGTCAAGTGACGGCAATTCGCGCAGAGGAGCCAGACTGCCTGTGTCCAAACATACAGTATATGGACCTAACTGTATAATTGATCACTCCTAATAAACTGATGGCCTGTCTCATTTCTTGAGGCCCTTAACCACTTGCCGACCGCCGACCGCAGTCTGACGGCGACAGAGAGGCTCGATATCGCAAACCGCAGTCATATGACGGCAGCTGCGATATCTCTCACTGTGAGAGCGCGCCGCGGGAGGCGCACTTGCATGCTCACTGTGTTGGGGGGGGCAGGGAGCGGGTAGGGCAGACTCGATCGCTGCCGGCTACCCGCGATGTCCCCCCCGCAGTGAAAGAACGGTGGTCCGTGTAAGTAAACACGGATCTCTGTTCTGTTAGAGGGGGAAGGGCTGTGATCACAGGCTTCCTGTATATAAAAGCCGTGATCACTCCCTTCCCCCAGCCAGGGCAGCACACATACAGTTAGAACACGCCCAGGGAACACAGTTAACCCTTAGAGTGCCCCCTCCAGATTAACCCCTTTACTGCCAATGGAATTTACACAGTAATCAGTGCATTTTTATAGCACTGATCGCGGTATAAATGCCAATGGTCCAAAAAAGTGTCAAAATGGTCTGACATGTCCGTTGCAATATCGCAGTACCGCTAAAAATCGCAGATCGCGCCATTACTAGTAAAAAATAAAAAAAAACCCAGAAATGAATTTTCAGCATCCGTAAACGCGGCAACCTTTGTGCAAACCAATCAGTAAACCCCGATTGCAATTTTTTTTACCAAAAATATGAGGAAGAATATAAATCGGCCAAAACCGATGGGAAAAAAAATGTTTTTTTATATTTTTTTTGGATTTGTATTTTAGCAAAAAGTAAGAAATGTGGGTTTTTTTGCAAAATTGTCGCTCTTCTTTTGTTTATAGCAGTGATCAGAAATGACGCAGAGGTGATCAAATACCACCAAAAGAAAGCTCTATTTGTGGGAAAAAAAGGACGCAAATTTTGTTTGGGTGCAATTGTCAGTTAAAGCGATGCAGTGCCGAATCGCAAAAGTGCTCTGGTCCTAAAGTGGGAAATCCTTCCGGGGCTGAAGTGGTTAAAATGCCAGAATAGTAAAAATACCCCACAAATTAACCCTTTTTTTAAAGTACGCAGTCGGAGGTATTTAGTAAGAGTCATGGTGAGTTTTTTGGATATGTAATTATTTGTCTTAACTTTTGAGAAAATTAAGAAATTAAATTAAATTTGGATTTTTTTTTTCACCAGTGCAGTACAGTGTTATCATTTGACTGGTGTGGTGGTGATCAGGGATACATACTGACTGGTGACAATATGTAAAACAAAAATATATACATTTTTTATTCAATTTTTTAAACCTTTTTTCTTTTTTTTTTCTTTAACCACTTGGAAGGCTTTGCCCACTTCCTGACCAGGCCATTTTTGTGTGATACGGCACTGCGCCGCTTTATCTGACAATTGCATGGTCATGCGATGCTGTACCCAAACCAAACTGATGTCCTTTTTTCCCACAAATTGCACTATAAACAAACAAAGAGCAGCAATTTTGCAAAAAAAAACAAAATGTTTTACTTTCTGCTATGAAACATTTTAAAAAAAAACGTATTCATCAGCTTAGGCCGATATGTATTCTGCTACATATTTTTTTTAAACAAATCGCAATAATATTGATTTGTTTGCGCAAAAGTTATCGCATCTACAAAGTAGGGGATAGATTTATGGCATTTTTATTTTTTATTTTTTTTTCACTAGTAATGGCAGTGATCGGTGATTTTTAGCGGGACTGCAACATTGTGGAGGACAGATCGAACACCTAACTGACATTTTTGACACTTTTTTGGGAACCATTGACATTATTACAGTAATCAGTGTTAAAAATATGCACTGTTATTGTACTAATGACACTGGCAGGGAAGGGGTTAACAGGGGAGATCAAGGGGTTAAATGTGCTCAATATTTGTGTTTTCTAACTGTATGAAAGGAATGTGTGACTGGGAAAACACACGGATCCATCTTCCTGCATAGCAGTAAGACAGGATCTGTGTGATCTCCCCTGTCAGAATGGAGATCTGCCTTGTTTACACAGGCAGATCCCTGTTCTATCACTGTGGGGATCGCAGGTGGCCGGCGGACATCAAGTCCACCAGACCCACTGATTGGCTCCCCTGCTGGCCAATGGGAGTGCCCACAAGAGCAGGTGCACTGGCCGATGTACAGCTACAGCGCTTCCCCATATCAAGCAACCTTGCTGCAGTATAATGATGGCAGCTGGTCAGAAAGTGGTTACATTTTTATTTTTTTTTATACATCTTGTTATCAGAGTAGTTCAGTGTCACCATAGTGACACTGTACTGCTTATACAGTGACACTGTATAAGCATTCGTTTTAGCTGTCATAAATGGGTTAACATTCATGAATAGCTTGCTTATGATTATGATCTGTGATTGGCTACAGCTAATCACATGGTACAGGTAGCCAGATACCATCTGATTGCTGTGGGCCAATCTCAGATCACAAGCATAAGCAAGCTGTTCACGAATAAAAATCCATTCATGACAGTTTGTTTACATTTTTATCATGTGATCGCTATATACAAAAACAGCGATCACATTATACCCAGTACCTATTTACCGGTAATTGTAATCTGCTATGTCCGGTGGACACAGAGGTCACAGGAGAGGTACTCCCCTAACCGAAACAGGTTGGATCACATACATGTACATGATCCAGCATGCCCATGCTGCCCGCTGGCTATAAATGCACTGTGGGCAGTCTGGAAGCGGTTAAACAGAAAAACAACATTTCGCACTAGCATAAAGAATAGTGAAGCTTATGTGCATGTCCTTGCTTGCAACTGAGCTGCTTTTATTCCCAATACAAGTCTATGTAAATCAAAAGCAGTCTGAAGTGGCTCATTGCCACTCAAAAGCAGCTTGATGTCAATTTTTTGGGGTTGGTTTCCTCAAGGTCATTGTAAAGGTATTTCCTAAAGGAATTGTCTGCGGAGCTTGGTGAATATGGTGAAATTTTACTTTGCAAAGAATACCCAATCATGTGCAGGCTTTTTACTTGCATATGATTGGATGATGAAGGTCAGCAGAACTTCAACCCATTCACTAAGCTCTGGGGAAAATCCCCTTGCAAATTAAACAGTCTATTTGTCTTTGGTGATTCAACCCCTAAAAGTAAATGGGTAGTGCAGAGACTCTTTTCTGTAAAGGTCCACTTATTAACAACCTTACCTCTCTTTCATTGTTAAAAGTTACTCTGTCTCCAGTTAGGAGAATTAAATCTGATGTTTAAGAGGAGTAGGGAATGGAATGTGACTGTTACAGAAGTAAGAAGCATATATGAAAGACTAAAGGCCTGTACACATGATGCAAATTTCAGATGGGAATTCTTACTCTTAGTATGCTCCTTATGGCAGCCGATTTAGATTTTCCGTAAGATAAAACCTGGTTGTGCAGGCTATACATTTCATACGGCAACTAAGCGTCCAGTTTTCGTATCATTAGTATGGTTTTCGTACAAAAAAAATATCATACCATCATGATTATGCATGCTCAGAAATGAAAAAATACATACAAAACTATTCAACACATTATATGACTTCTGACGTTGAATTTGGTTGTACGAAAATGTTAGTATTGTTAGTACGCTCTTCACTTTCGACATGAGACAAGCATCCAACAAAAAACAGACGTTCTGTCGTCCGAAATTCACATTGTGTGAACGAGGCTTAAGTTTGGCCCACAGTGAAATGGCAAAATGGCATCCTCGGGGAACACAGCAAAGCTAGACTACTAGTCTAGTATACTAGTGTTTTGCTAGTAGAGTTTACTGTATTCCTAACTGTGGAATAACAGGGAGAACCTTATCCAGGTCTCTAGTGAGTCATGCCGTGCTACGCTGTGGAACGTGCACTTGGCTGTAGCATCTACAGCATCCTAAATTCTAAATTGAGTAGATATATGAGTTTTGTGCCTAATAGAAACATTTGTTCAGCCAGTCCCATTAACATGGTAAAACATGACTTAAAGTAATTAACCCATTCAATTATTTACAAAAGAATAAAACCTTCTTATATAAAGCTTATTATATTTAATCCTGTCTCTGTATAATACACAGCATTACACACTTTAATCCTGTTGATATTTCCCTGTTATTAAATACAAAACAGGATTACCAATGTGCCCCCAATATCCAGCAGAGAATCACAGTATGTAATTTATGTATATAAAGCTATTACATTCTACACACAAATCTGCTAAACAGAAGAAAGAAAGTCTTGTTTTCTTAAGCAGTACATTATTTAGAAGCCTAATCATTTTAATGGATATGTATTGCAAAATATTTTTTTGCTTTCAAACTATAAAACAACAAAGAAAAATTTTGGATGGCAAATTCTCATTGTGATTTTGTTTGTGTCCGTCATACTAGTAATGAAGAAAATTGCTGGTAATTTTCTTAATTTATCTGATCAATAGCAGCACAGTAATTATGTTAAAAAGGAACATAATACCACCATCCCCTTAGAGTTTGGTGGATATTCAAAACAAATACGCTTGAAATGTAAATGGATTAAAGACTAGGGAGGTATTATAATGAGAACAAAGGCTTCAACAGTAGCTGATTAATTGTCAAGAGTCTTTAATCTGCAAGGTTATCAATTGAGCTGTTAAATAGTACAATAAAAAGCTAAAAAAGGAAACATTACAAATTATTTACATTGATTAAAGGGAACCTGTTGAGACAGCTATTACCTATCACAGTCTCCCATACACTGCTACAGGTTGCTATTTGCCCAATTCCAGGAAACAATATTAGATTTAAAGCAGGCACAACACTCTGTGAAGTTGCAATGCGTTGTCCCGCTTGCACCACTTACTGGAGTAAGACAACAACAGCCTCTAATAATGAATGGAAGCTTCACATGAGCTTTGAGTTTAGACTGAATAGAATTCGGTCTAAACTTTGCCTGTCCCGTAAATTGCATGTTTGTCTGCCCCCTGAACCAAACCCCCAACTCCAGTGGGAAATCACACATTAGGCAGCGTTATTTTAATTTTTTGGGGGGTGAGGGTGCAAGGACAACAGAGCAGCACAATCACGTTTTGCCCTCCCAGATGATGACCTAGAGATCGAAACGCATCAGTAGTGCCACTCTGTTGTCTTTGCGTTTGATTACTGTACCCACAAGCGCTTGTTGATCTTTGGAAATGTGAGTTGTTTTCTTTTAATCAATAAATAGTTCAGTACGTTTTTACACTATGTGGAGCTATTTTTCCTTCTTTTTCGGTCATAATGGAATATTGGATACCTATTGAATACCCAATGAATATGAGTACCTGACCAGATGATTTAAAGCTGAAAGATAAATTGGTGTGTTACACCACCTGCAAATTCAGACCCAGCTGGTATACCCCAGTCTGTGTCCATGCTATCTGGTAGGAGTCTGGATTTCTTGGTGGAGGATCACATTTTTGGTGGATGTTTAATAACTATTGGGTACTATACCCCCTGCTTGCTTGACCCAGCGGGTGTATGTCCATCTGTGTCCAGTTAATCTGGTAAGCCTTTGTGATAATAGGTGCTGGCTTTCTCTAATACACACTTGGTGATACTACAAGGAGCATCTAATGGATCTTCTGTGGAATTTCCATATGGAGGATTCATGAACTTTCTTCACTGAACTCTTTTCACTGTTGGCACTTTATAAAGGCACACATTGTTGCACATATGAACAATTCAGCTACAATTCCCAATGTGAGTCAGGTTTAAAGAGATAGATCTGTATTTTTCACAGGCAGAATATCAAGGGATTCTCTCTTTGCTGCCAGTAGACCGAGGGGTGCACACTGCTGCTCCTGTGTGCACATACATCTGCCACAAGCCAGCGGCCATGTGCTGAGAACCAGAGTCACTCAAAGCAGATCCAGAATTGAGCTGACATCTGGACAGTGAGACCCCAGTTGTTGTGTTGCTGGGAATAGTGAGAGGACACTGCTGCCATTAACCTGTTTCTACTAGCAGAGACTGAGCACACAGAGACTGGCCATCTAACTACCAGCATTATTTACTGCATGTAGACTTTACTAGAGTTGAACGAACCCGAACATTTCAAAAAACATTCGGGTTTGGGTTCTGGGTTTGGGTTCTGGGTTCTGGTAGTTGATCACACATGTTGAATAGCTGCAGGGCAGCCAATCAACAAGCGTTTCACTGGTTTGCCCTTAGAGGCAGGGGCGGGCGGATAGGGGTCGCAGGGGTCGCCATGGCGACCGGGCCCCATGCTGAAGGGGCCCATAAGGGCCCCCTGTATGCCTAGATTAGAGGGGATGAGGGATGGAGCGCTCCAATCCTCAGCCAAACGGCGATGCGGGGAGCCGTCACACTGTTTACAATCACTGACTGAAAGTGAAAGCAGTGTGTGATGTGCTCTTTGTCTCCCCCTACAGTGCAGTACTCGGCATGAAGAGACAAGAGAGCAGGTACTGTCGTTTTTTTAAGAGACTTTCTGCAATTCTGCATGTGTGTGGGACTGTGGGTACATGTGTGTAGGACTGTGGGTACATGTGTGTGGGTGCATGTATGTGGGTACATGTGTGTGGGTGCATGTATGTGCATGGGTGTGGCTGCATGTGTGTGGGTACATGTGTGTGGGTGCATGTATGTGCGGGGGTGTGGCTGCATGTGTGTGGGTACATGTATGTGGGTGCATGTATGTGTGTGGGTGTGGCTGCATGTGTG
>BLSH010543670.1:0-12154 GCA_018402905.1 Glandirana rugosa
TATCTAGCTGATGATATTGCTGTTAATCTTTGCATTACTGTTGTTAACCTATGCATTATCTCTCTGTATTGACTGAAAACTTCAATAAATTCTCTTTAAAAAAAAAAAAAATATATATATAATTGTAGTTCTCACGTTCCGTATCACATCTATAATAACAATATTGCCACATATGAGACTATGAGAGAGTCCAGCTAAAAAGCAACTGTTAGGGCCCTTTCACACTTGGGCGCTTTACAGGCACTATTGCCCTAAAAATAGCGCCTTTAAAGCGTCTCCCCATTCAACCCAGTGTGTCCTTTCACACTGGGGCGGCTCAGTGCGATACATTTGCCGGAGTAAAATTAAACTCCCGCAGGCATGATTTTTCAGGAATGTGGGGAGCGGGGTATACACCGCTCCTCTACCGCCCCTGCCATTGGATTGAATGGGCAGTGTTTCCAAAGTGGCTGTACACTGCTCCGGGAGCACCGAGCGCTGGCACTTTTAACCCCTTGTGGGGGGGGTTAAAAGTGCTGTGCCGCCGCCCAAATAGCGCTATTACCGCTGACGATCGGGCGATCCCAGTGTGAAAGGGGCCTTAAAGAATTACTCTAAGTTAAGTCACAGTAAAGCACAAAGTAAGTATATAATTATGGGGGTATGTATAGTAGCCCATTATGCTTCTACATTACAGGGGACTGTAGAGGAAGTATACCCCATCTGGGTTTACTTCCTCTTAAATTCTGTGTTTAATAGGCCTATGTCTTTTTGTGTTTCATTCAATATCTAACCCAAAAAATTTGCAAAAGTATTAAGATGGTTCATTGCATGAATTCCCCAACCTGTCCAAGCAGGGAACCATGACCAGGCCATGTCAGATTTACTAAACAATTCTCTCCTCTCTCTGTTTCAAAAGACGTTTTGGGTGCTTGCTAACTTGGAGAGCGTGTTTGGAATCATCTGTAGTAAATGTCTTTAACATTGGGGTCAAAGTGGCCAAATAACACCAACCCCTATCCCACTCAGGGATAGCAAATAGTACCACAGCATATAAATACAATATTTGCCAAAATGAATGGCATAGCAGTTACATATTTCAAAAGGTAATTTCTACCTAGAATAGGAAGCGTTGCTAATACTCTAAAAGTAGTATGATAAAGTGGATGACTACCGTTGGTCTATGGTAAAAGATTTTGAAGAATATCAGCATTTGTTTCAATAATAGGTGCTGCATTTTTAGCTACACCAGTAAAGTTGCAAATTGACTGACTACACATGTGTTGGTTCTCATCTGAGCTGTCTCCTATTTTAAAGCACCAATCAGGACGGTACATTTGGGTAATTACATTGGAAGGTACTGTTTGATTTCTGGCATTTTCTGACACACTTGTAATTCTCACTTGGGATGTTCCGTTCAATAACGGAGTGATGTTCAATGGGACTGCTATCAAGGGAATTCTGATCGCACCAGGATGCAATAAGCTACACACCCAACATTTATCATACCCCGATGCTTGTGCATATCTTTAAATTTTAACCGTAACAAAAACCTTTTCTCAGTCCCTGTCCCTCCCTACACATAACTTCTCTTTTTAAAGTTATGGTGTGGATTTTGTTTCTGAAGACATATAAACATAAGATCCTCTGGGTGATAGTAACAAGTAGTTATTATCCATGTTGGGAGGAACACAATCAGACAGAAAATTCCTACCAACAGGAAGAACTTCCAAGATGTCTGGAGACTCATTATTGACATCTTGAATCAGTCTTTTTCCCTTTGCTGGACATCTTCTTGGGAGACTTAAACACCTGCTTCATTCCCTGTCTCTATTTCAGGGTTTTTTTTCACCTTTTTCTCCCCCTTTCCACGTCTGCTTCTGGGAATTAACACCTACTTCACCCTCTTGGTCTTTGTCCTGTATCCTGGAACTTTCTTTACTCTTGATGCATATATCCAGGCTTGGGAGTCAGCTGTCAGCACCGCTGTTCTGGTCACTGCTGTTACCACTGTGGGTTCCCTGTACGGAGGATTAGTCGTCTTATGCCTATGAAGCTCCTTCACCACCACTCGGTCTCCAGGTACAAATGGATGTGTTGGTTCCAGGGCTCATCTGGGAGAAGGATTCTTTCCAGACTCTCCGGGAGGCTTGCACTGTCGGGTTGGATGAGATTGGGAGGGGGGCTCCTACTGTAAGGGCCAATAGGGTGGTGCGGAGATCTTCATTGGGTACATTTTGGGCTTCCAGTTGCGCCCACTGCTTGGTAGATAGGGGGTTCCACCAATGTTGGAGCTTGTCTAGTACGCACACTTTATAGTAAATGGATACATTTGGGGCACTCATTCCCCCGTTTTCCCTCGAGCGCATCATGATATGGGATGCACATCTGGGGGCTTTATTAGCCCACATGAATCGGGTGAGAATTTTTTGTATGGAATCTACAAATTTTTGGGGTATCAGAATTATGAGTGTGCGAAATAGGTATAATAGTCTGGGGATTATTAACATCTTCAAAGTAGCTATTCTGCCCATTGTAGAAAGGGTTTGTGTGCGCAATTGGGTCAGAAGCTGGGGTAATTCGCTTAATAGGGGCAGGTAATTTTCTTTATATAGTTGGGATGTAGTTGGGGTCAATTTAATTCCCAGGAACGTCAGCGATTGGGTGGCCCAGGCGAATGGATATTCTTTGGTTATGTGTTCTTTAATGGACCGTGGGACATGTATGCCCATTATTTGAGATTTAGTGGCGTTGAGTTTATAGTAAGACACTCTACTAAACTCTAATAATAGGGGTTGCAGTTCCTTTAGTGAGGTTTTGGGTTTAGTTAGGATCAACATAACGTCGTCTGCAAAGAGACTTATCTTTTGCTCTCGGCCAGCTAGGGTCGGTCCGTGTATGTTTGGGTGGGCTCTAATTGCTTCTGCTAGTGGCTCCATAAGAAGGGCAAATATGGCAGGGGATAATGGGAACCCCTGTCTGATCCCATTGGTTATTTTAATTTGTTTGGAGAACAGACTAGAGATCGATACTTTGGCGGAGGGGTTGGAGTATAGGGCTAGGATTGCTGATTGTAGCCAGCCCGATATTCCAAATTTCCCGAGTACCTGTCTTAAGTATCCCCAGTGTACTCTATCGAACGCCTTCTCCGCGTCCAAGGAAAGAAGCAGAGAAGGCGTCCGAGAGAGCCCTACCTTGGAGATAATATTTATTAATCGCCTCGTACCGTCTGGGGCTTGCTGGCCCGGTATGAAGCCCACCTGGTCGGGATGAATGAGCATGGGTAGGACTTTTTGAAGTCTAAGGGCAAGGAGTTTGGCAAAGATTTTAATATCAGTGTTTATCAGAGATATAGGTCTATAGCTTGTTGGGTTAGAGGGGTCTTTGTTTGGTTTGGGTATAGTAACAATCACAGATCTCAGCATATCTGGTGGAAAGGTCCCGGAGGAGGAGGCAACAGCGAAGACCTCTGAGAGATAAGAGGAAATCTGGGGTGCTAGGGACTTATAGTACTCGTCTGAGAACCCATCTTCTCCTGTTGACTTTTTATTAGGTAAGGTTTTAATTGTGGCCTCGACTTCTCTGGGGGTAATGGGAGCCGATATTTCCTGGAGTTGTTCTGGGCTCAGGGATGGTAACCTAATGGCCGACAAGAAGGTCGCTAGATCATAGAGGGATTGATAATAGTCAGCAAAGCCATCAGCTACTTCCTTAGGGTCCGATAAGGGTTTGTTAGATATAGGGTGTGTTAGTGATTGGACATGTTTTTTGGTTTGTTGTTGTTTGACTCTTTTGGCTAGTCATGCTCCAGCCTTATTATGGAGGTTGTAGGTGGTGGCTTTGAGGTATCGGAGATGGGCTTCAAATTTGTATAGGAGAAGTGAGCGTAATTTGTCTCTTTCAATTAAGATTTGTTGAGTTAGGGACGGTGATGGGTTCATTTTGTTCTCATTTTCTTTCAAGGTAATGGAATGTAAGGTCTCCTCTATTTGCCTCCTCCTTCTTCTCCTAATTATGGATGAGATTTTCATCAGAATCCCTCTCATATAGGCTTTATAAGCCCTTCATAGGGTACATCTATTTATACCTGATACGTCATTGTGCAGGAAGAACTATGTGTGTTCCTGCTTAATCAATTGGGACCATTTCTCATCCGCTAGGATCGAAGGATCCAATCTCCATAGTGGAGGGGAAGTGTTGCGGAAGGAGTCGTCAAGCTCCATCGTGACAGGTGCATGATCGGACCAAGAAATGGTGCCACTGTCAGATCTTAGGACATTTGGTATAACCTGCTTTGTCAGCAAGAAATAGTCTATCCTCGAGTATGATGCATGGGTCGTAGATAAAAAGGTAAAGTCTCTTTCTGCTCCGTGTTGACAGCGCCAAACATCATATAGTTCGTACTCTTGAAGAAGGGGAACAATAGAGTGTATGGGTCTCCTGTGGGGCGAGGTGGAGTCAATAGTGGGTTGAAGTATCGTATTGAAGTCCCCTCCAATGATCGGGGTGCCTTGCAAGTTGTCTTTGACCGTTTTCAATAACGGGGTGAGAAATTTACGTTGCTTTGTATTAGGTGCATAAAGGTTCACCAAAGTAAAGATTGTTCCATTCAGTTCACAGATCAGTATCACATATCTGCCCTGTGGGTCGAGAATCGAGTGAATATATCGGAAGGTAACTGAGTCTCTAATGGCGATGAGTACTCCGCAAGATTTCTTTGGAGCGTTTGCCATATAAATGTTGGGAAATTTCTTTCGTTTTATGTGGGGGCATTGGCTCACAGCAAAATGTGATTCCTGGATAAAGAGGATGTGGGCTTTCAAGAAATTGGCCTCTTTTAGCAGTGCTGTTCTCTTATAGGGGCTATTTAGGCCCTTAGTGTTCAGGGACATGAATTTCAATGGCATTAGGTTATGTTGGTGATGCTTGGGTTGTTTGCTGAGTGAGGAACCATAAATTTGTGCGAACAGTTAGGCAAAGGTTTAATACCTGGGGAAAGGTGTTCATGTTCCAGTACCAGTGCTGTGAAGGAGTTTTCACTTCGTACTTCTTTTGACTGTGTGGGAAAAAGGTCATCATGCATCTTGTTCACTGTGGTTCCAGCAGGTTGACCGATCCTTCGAGAGGGAGAGATAGGGGAGCAGGGAAGCTTAGAGAGGTGTACATAAAGTGTCGCGCTAAAAATAATAACAAAGTACCATTAAACATGTACTAAATAAAAGTCCATATAAATTGTGATGGATGAATGGTATTCCGTGTATACAAACACCACTTCAACCACAGATAGATGTATCCACCACCGAACAAGTTTAAATACTCTTACCAACAGTAAGTAGACAAATCGCATGAGATATCAATCCAGGCACATCCAAAAGGAGATACGGTTGACCCTCTATGGTTATTTCTCCGGACTCTATTTGATGTATATAGATAGTAGATCCACTTATTCACCCTGGCATATGGTCATCAGGACAGAACTTTTCATCCGCCCGTCACCTCACAGATGCAGGATCCACCCATAAAACAAGTCGCACATAGTGTGATACCAGATATAAAAATGTATTTTAAAAAAACAGAATACACTCACATATTCAATCTTGTAAGCATCGCATGGAATTCCAAAAAATGTCAGCGCAGTAAAAGAGCATGGGGCTCACGATACCCGACGCGTTTCGTCTTATGAGACTTCAACTGGGGCATAAGCGTCCATGCAACCACTGCGCTTTATAAAATATGAGGGTATTGTTACACACCTGTATTTGGTCAACTCAATCAGGGTCAACAGTAGCTTGTTTAGGGATGTGTTTCCGGCCGCCAATTCTGGACATCATGTGGTTCGAATGATCATCAATCAGGACCGCTCGTTGCCTCAACGTACGTTCGTACGTCGGACACACGTGACTGCCAACACATAACCTTAAGAATGAGTTTCGGGCCGCAAAATCCGAACGTAATGTGATCCGGACGGTGACCAATCAGGACTGCACGTTGTCTCA
The DNA here is from genome assembly GCA_018402905.1 of Glandirana rugosa. NCBI lineage: Eukaryota > Metazoa > Chordata > Amphibia > Anura > Ranidae > Glandirana > Glandirana rugosa. The sequence continues at coordinate 5,976 of BLSH010543670.1, forward strand.
ACGCACGTACGTGCGCCGAATACACATGACTGGATACATCACATGAGCCAAATCCAGCCAACAGAAAGTCATGGAGCGTAACACATCATAAGGCGTCATCTTACCACAGTATACACTCCCCTCTCACGTCCTACCAATATAGATAGACCTCAAAACATAATTAAATAAACAAATAAACATTGCTGACCCGGAACTAAATCAGGCGTGCCCCACAATAGTAGCAACAAACCGACAATTGTCCGGGTCCAGCAGTCTCCATCTAGTGGAGCATAAATGAACAACAGGGGGGGCAACAATACCCATAACAGGTACAACATTAGCTAATTGGTATGCCATTACCTATTGTATATTCAAAACCACATTCAAATGACCATAAAGATGACCATAAATATAATCATAAACAAAAACAAAACTTGTGAAAATAAAACCAAATAAAAACAAAAATGGAAACTCACATGTCAAGCCAATAAATGGGGATAAATAATCCGCATCCAAAAAAGGCGTACAACCTTCAGCAAATGCGTAACATGGCACCAACGTGGACCCCTAGGACTTGCTAATAAAGCAATTAATGTCCCACTCCACGTTGATGCCATGTGGCCAATAGGTCTTCACTTTATATATCCAAGAGGTTTCAAGTTTAGAGACACCCCTGGTGGACGCACCTCCCCTCCATGGTGCTACATATCTATCTATAATGGAGAAGGTGGTCCCCTTCAGATCCCTATTATGGCACCTAAGGTAGTGCTTGGGCACTGTATGCTCAGTTGATCCCTTAAGTATACCAGTAATGTGCTCACTAAGTCTGACTGAAAAGGGGCGTATGGTACGGCCGATGTATTGCTTCTTACATGGACATGTAATTAAATAGACAATATTCTTAGTGCTGCAAGTAGCAAACCCTTTGGATGTATATGTGACCCCAGTGTCACTGGAAGTAAATGTGTCAATCTTCCGCCCGGTGAGTGAATTACACTGACACACCCTACATTTTTTGCAAGGATAATACCCTTTTAAATCCTGAAAAAAAGATGGTTTAATTGGAGGATTCCATATGTTTGGAGCTATAACGTTTCTGAGGGGGGCCGCCCCTCGATAAACAAATCTAGCTCTATCAGGAATGAGGGGACCCAAAACTGGATCGGTCCTCAGAATATTCCAATGCTTGGAGATTAGACCCTTAACTTGTCTGTGTTGGGAGGAAAATGTAGTGAAAAATGACCACTTGAATGTATTTTCATTTGCCATCCCTGAACCCGTACGTTCATCCAATAAACACTTTTTATCTAGACTCCGGACCCTCCCTATATCATGGTCAATTAGAGACGGGGAGTATCCTTTATCGAGAAGTCTGTCTCTCAGGAGGGCCGCTTGTGTCAGATAAGAGACCTCATCAGAACAATTACGTCTGAGTCTCATCATCTGACTTTTTGGGACGGACTGTAGCCAAGCTTTATGATGGCCACTATCCACTGGAATGTAACCATTCTGGTCGGTGGACTTAAAGTAGATCTTAGTTGAAAAGAACCCCCTATTATTGGTAATATCTAGATCCAAGAAATGGATGTTAGGGGTACTTGTCTCCAATGACAAGGTGATGCCCCTCTCGTTGTCATTAAGCATTGCTACAAACACATGGAGCTGTGTAAGAGGGGCTTCCCATAGGAGGAGGACGTCGTCTATGTACTTGGCCCACAGCGAAAGGCCAGGTGATCTTAAAGTATAGACGACGTCCTCCTCCCACTTGGCCATAAAGAGATTGGCCAAGCTGGGGGCAAATTTAGCCCCCATGGCCACTACCTTAATCTGCAAATAAAACTCCCCACCATACCACATATAGTTGTGCTCCATTGCGAAACACAAAAGCGTAAGAATAAACTCCTGTTGGACCTCTGGAAGGGTTCCATCCTTAGCCAAAAAGTATTTAACTGCAGCTATTCCGTATGCATGTGGAATGTTGGAATATAGAGAGGCTACATCAGCCGTAGTCATGATGGTATCCTCTTTAGGTTGCGTTGACTCGAGCAATCTCAGCACATCCTTAGTGTCTTTAAGGAAAGATGGAGTCTTACCAACCAAAGGTTGCAGGTAGAAGTCAATATACCACCCTATTCGTGAGGTCACTAAATCAATGCCACTCACGATCGGGCGGCATGGAGGTTTGACACTATCTTTATGAACCTTTGGCAGGTAATAGAGAACAGGGATGCGAGGAGCCACTGGAATCAAATGGGATCATTCCCTTTTATCTAATATACCCAATTTGGCTCCCTGCTCTAATAGCATGGTCAACTCCCTCTTATATTTATTAGTAGGGTTGCAGGGGAGGGGCTGATAGATCTCCCTATCGCTCAGAATTTTACACATCTCAGCATGATAGGATGCCTCATCAAACACCACTATCCCCCCCCCCCCTTTATCGGCTGGTCGGACAATTAGGTCCTTTCTCTCACAAAGGGATTTCAATCCATCCCGACACAGGACCAGGAGGGTTAAAGAGTGAGGGGTTTCGTAGACCGGAATGCACTATCTCACTAGCCCCCTCCAGGGGTTTGGTCCGAATACGGTTTGAAATCAGGTATCTTTGCAGGTTAATTTTTCGAATATATTTCTGTATGTCTATAAATGTTTCAAATTTATTCATGGGTCTGGGAAGAACATATTTCAGTCCCTTATCCAAGACACTTTTTTCAGCTTCTGAAAGAGTTACCGGATTTTTAATTTCAGTCAGGTAACTCTTTCAGAAGCTGACAAAAGAGTCTTGGATAAGGGACTGAAATATGTTCTTCACAGACCCATGAATAAATTTAAAATCAGGGTCCCTGATGAAGTCACGTGACGTGACGTAACGCGTAGGACGTGGCCGGATCATGATTGACACTGGAAACAGAGTGGAGAGAGGAGCGGTTGAGCACAGTTTTTATATTATTGATTCAACAGCGTGATTTTAACGTTTTTAATGTAAGCAGCCACTTGTCTTTGCAATAAATGGCATTGTTTTAATACATACTACACTATGGGAGCACTTTTGTCATCTGTATATATGAGGGCACTTATATCCTGATGACCAAAGGAGGGCACTGGAGGTTCGTCTGTCACCATATATTGGTTAGCAGAGAGAGCTGAGGAACGAAGAGGTCAGGCAGGAAGCCGAGGAGGACTATTCATCACCATAATGTGAACAACGGAGGATTAAACCATTGCTGTTGTCAAACAGGTTGAATGTGAGAGTTCTGTGAGCACAGAGTTCACACCAGCACCATCACAACAACCGGTTTGGGGGTACTGAGTGGAAGTCACCCCAGACTGTCTTCACCTGCATGCTTGAAGCATTGGTCTATGCACCTTAATACACTGTTTATTGGCACTAGGACACTTTGAATTTATTGTTTACCACTGACTGCACTGTCTTCATTTGCAAAAGGACCTACACCAAGGACGGCACCCGTTTATATTTATATTATTTATACTCATAGTCGTACTCATTAGTAGCCTTGTTTATCCGGATCACAGTTTTTGATACATAATTTATTTGATTTCTATTTTGCACGTTATATTTATTAAGGTATATTTGTATTCACTGTTATTCACTTTCCTTGGGGTCGGGTTGCGCAGTATCCATATCTATTGGTTATTACTTTAGTATTATAGTGTTTTTACTTCATACTGCAGCAACTGACCTATTAGTAGTTTATTAGTGTGTTTAGTGGCGCGAGGTCTCACCCATAGCATTTTGCACATTCGAACCACATGATGTCCAGAATTGGCGGCCTTAAACACATCCCTAAACAAGCTACTGTTGACCCTGATTGAGTTGACCGAATACAGGTGTGTAACAATACCCTCATATTTTATAAAGCGCAGTGGTTGCATGGACGCTTATGCCCCAGTTGAAGTCTCATAAGACGAAATGCGTCGGGTATCGTGAGCCCCATGCTCTTTTACTGCGCTGACATTTTTTGGAATTCCATGCGATGCTTACAAGATTGAATATGTGAGTGTATTCTGTTTTTTTTAAATACATTTTTATATCTGGTATTACACTATGTGCGACTTTATGTTTTATGGGTGGATCCTGCATCTGTGAGGTGACGGGCGGATGAAAAGTTCTGTCCTGATGACCATATGCCCGGGTGAATAAGTGGATCTACTATCTATATACATCAAGGGGAGTTTGGAGAAATAACCATAGAGGGTTAACCGTATCTCCTTTTGTATGTGCCTGGATTGATGCTCATGCGATTTGTCTACTTACCGTTGGTAAGAGTACTTAAACTTGTTCGGTGGTGGATACATCTATCTGTGGTTGAAGTGGTGTTTGTATACATGGAATACCATTCATCCATCACAATTTATATGGACTTTTATTTAGTACATGTTTAATGGTACTTTGTTATTATTTTTAGCGCGACACTTTATGTACACTTGTTATTTACACAATTTATGTTGAAGTTGTGGTGTCTGCTGCTTACCAGTAGATGCGCAGCGTATACCCCTTCCCTTGTTCACTTTTAAGCTTAGAGAGGTGATAGAAAGAGTTAGACATTAGAACCAGAAACAAAAATATGTAAAAAAGGCCTGGGATTATTCAGGCAAATGGGCAGCTGAGCTGCTATACCTAAGGCGGGGGTTTTGAGGGGTAGTGCAGTACACTGGTCACTCTCTGTGAAAATTGGGTTGTGGGGCCGATGAACATTTGGTCACGCCGATTCCTGTAGCTATGTGCTGGGGGAAAGGCTTCCATTCAGGAAAGTCACTATGCTTGCAGCCAGTCGTTTTGGAGACGTTCATGGTGTTTCGGGCCTGGGGGCTACGCGTCAGGAGGAAGGAGTTGCCATTGTTTGAAGAGCTGTATGCCTTTTTCTAGGCTGTAGATAGGGAACATTTTCCCATTCCAGGTAACTAGCAGTTTTGTGGGGTACCCCCATTTGTAGGTTATGGAGTGGTTGCGGAGCATTTTTGTAAGCGGGGCTAGTTTCTTCCTATTCATAGCTGTTTGCTGCAAAATATCCGTGTACAGGGACACGTTCTGAAACTCATCAGATACTGCTATGCATTGCTTGGCGGCCGCCATGACATGTTCTTTGGTGTGATAGTAGTGAATGTGTGCCAGTGTATCCCTGGGTGTGGTATCTGGGAGGAGTTTTGGTTTGGGTATACGGTGAGCCCTGTCCACGCATAGCTCTATATCCGACAAATTTGGTACAAGTGTTTTCATAAGACGTTGCACATAGTTGGTTAGATCATTGGGAGGGATGGATTCTGGGATACCCCTAAATTTAATATTGTTCCTCCTCGAGCGGTCCTCAAGGTCCACAATTTTGTTTTGAAGTCTCTGAACTTCCAATTCCTGATCTGCATGGGCGTCTATGAGGTCGTTGTGGGCCGTGAACAGTTCCGCCATTTTGGACTCTAAGTGGTTAATCCTGTCAGCGTGGTCCTGTACTGTGTCGTGTAGTGGAGCAATCATGTCATTAAAGTCTGCAAACAGTGAGCTTCTTAAGGACATTAGCATATTTTTCATTGTGGCCTCTGTGAGTGCCTGGTCTGTGGCTGGGTACAGCTCTATAGTGGGACCTGGTTGCAGGGCCTGCTTGTCCACGCGCTGTGATACATGCGGGACCTCCGGGATCTCCTCGGCTCCCTCTCTAGGCTTTTTAGCCTTTGCGGGGCTTCTGGTGGTGGGAGAAGGAGGGGAAGAGGAATCATCCATCTCCCCTTGTAGAGGTGTGTTAGAAAAAGACTGTGCAAGGGTTAATTGCATATGGTTGTGTTTTCCTCTAATTCCTGGATGAGCAGCTCTATTTAAACTTCCTGTTCCTGTCAGCAAGTGCTGTCCGTTCTACAGCGTTGGAGTGTATCTGGAGAGCTACCTATCCTTTGAATCTGTATCCTGACCTGTTCCTGAGACCCGGCTTGTTTGACCTTTGATTGACTTCCGCCTGCACCGACCCCCAGCTTGCCCCACGACCATTCTTCTGCCTGATCCCTTTGTACCTCGCTGCCTGCTTGTTAATGACCCTGCCTGCACCTGACGACCCTTTTGCCTGATCCTTCTGTACCGCTTGCCAGCCAGTTGCCAACCTCAGCCTGCCTCACTACTCTACACCTGCACGAGCCTCTGACGGACCTATCTTGCCACCAGTGTTCCAGTCCAGCCCTCGTGCCCCTCTGTGCTC
>BLSH010543699.1:4005-29844 GCA_018402905.1 Glandirana rugosa
TAGACAGGGAGTGTGGTCGTCGTCCTTGGAGAGGGATATGGTCATACTCTACTAAAATCTTGTTATTAGACGGGGAGTGTCGTCGTCGTCCTTGGAGATGGATATCGTCATACTGTTCCTGCTGCTGCTGTGAGGGGCAGATTATTGTTCTAAAATCATCTCATACTGGTATAGGGAGAGGTTCCTGCTGCTGGTGTGAGGGACAGATTATTGTTCTAAAATCATCTCATACTGCTATAGGGAGAGGATCCTTCCTGGTGCTGGTGTGAGGGATAGATTAGCATTCTAAAATCATCTCATACTGCAATAGTGAGAGGTTCCTGCTGCTGGTGTGAGCGGTGCATTTCTTGCACAAAAATAAAGTGCATCTACATTGCTGGTTTAAAAAAAAAAAAGAATAATAATTTATTATTTTTTTTTATTATTATTATTAATAAATAGTGCTACATAGTACATTTGCATCCAGAATGAGGAGAGCGTTAAATAAGGGACGTGGTCGTGGTGCTGCTGGTGCTGCTGGTGTTGGTGGCGTTGGTGAAGTTCCTGTTGTGAGGAGAGAACGTGGTCGATTTGTGCCAGCTACACGCACAAGTGAAACACCTTCCTCAGGTGCGAGTAGCCGACAGAACCTTCAACGTTATATGGTAGGCCCAAATGCCGCTCAATGAATGGTGAGGCCAGGTTTAAAAAATAATATAAATTTGTGCTAAATAGTACATTTGCGTCCAGAATGAGGAGAGCGTCAAATAAGGGACGTGGTCGTGGTGCTGCTGGTGTTGGTGGTGTTGGTGAAGCTCCTGTTGCAAGGAGAGGATGTGGTCGATCTGTGGCAGCTACACACACAAGTGAAACACCTTCCCCAGGAGCGAGTAGCTGACAGAACCTTCAACGTTATATGGTAGGCCCGAATGCCGCTCAACGAATGATGATGCCAGAACAAGTACAGGCGATAGTGGATTGGGTGGCTGACAATGCCTCCAGTTCCTTCACATTGTCTCCCATCCGGTCCCTTGCTGAAAGCTCAGAGTTGGCACCTGAGCCCCATGGCCATCTGTCTTTCACCTCAGCCCCTTGTAAATCAGCCAAGCAGTCTGAGCCCCAAGTCATGCAGCAGTCTCTTATGCTTTTTGATGACTCTGCTGGTGTGCTTTCCGTGGGCCATCCACATAGCCCTACCCCAGAAGTGGAAGACATTGAGTGCAACGATGCCCAACCACTTCTGTTGCAGGATGAGGACATGGAAACCCCACCGCAGCACGTCTCTGATGATGACGAAACACAGGTGCCAACTTCTGCGGCTTTCCACAGTGTGCAGACTGACAAGGAGGGCATTGGTGAAGGGTGGGTGGAAGATGATGTGGAGGATGATGAGGTCCTAGACCCCACATGAAATGAAGGTCATGCAAGTGACGTGTGCAGTTTGGAGGAAGAGGTGGTGGTTGCACAGAGGCCCCAGCACAGCAAAAGAGGAAGCAGGTTGCAAAAGCGGAGCGAACGTCCCCTAGACAGTACGCCTGCTACTACCCACCGCACCCAGGGACCTAGCACACCAAAGGCAGCTCAGAGGCGTTCTCCGTTCTCGTGGCAGTTCTTCAGACAATGTGCTGACAAGACACGAATGGTGTGCACACTGTGCAATGAGAGCCTGAAGCAAGGCATAAATGTTCTAAACCTGAGCACAACCTGCATGACCAGGTATCTCTAATTCAAAGCACGAGCTGCAGTGGAATAAGTACCTCAAAATCCAAGAAAGGTCTCGGTCTTCTAGGTCTTCCTCTTCTGCTGCTGCCTCGGCCTCTTCCTCCACCTCTACAGTGCCAGTGTCACCTGCCACCCAGCAAATAGACGATGTGACAGCAACGCCACCATGTCCGCCACCGTCCCCAAGCATATCCACACCATGGTCCCATGAAAGCTTACAGCTCTCCATCTCCCAAATTCTGGAGAGAAAGAGGAAGTACCCCCCTACCCACCCACAATCCCTGGCCCTGAATGCCAGCATTTCAAATTTACTGGCCTTTGAAATGCTGTCATTCCGTCTGGTGGATACGGACAGTTTTGAAAACCTGATGGCGGTGTCTGTCCTACAGTACGTGGTTCCCAGCCGCCACAACTTTTCCAGACGAGCCATCCCTTCCCTGCACAAACAAGTCGGGGATGAGATCACTACGCAACGCCATCTGTGGCAAGGTCCACATGACCATTGATACGTGGACCAGTAAGCACGGGCAGGGACGCTATATCTCGCTAACTGCACACTGGGCAAATGTAGTGGCGGGTGGGCCTAAGGGGGCTAGCCATTTGGCGCATGTCCTTCCGCCACCGAGGATTGCAGGGCATTTCTCTTTGCCTCCTCCTCCTACTCCACTTCCTCCTCCTCTACCACCTCCTCATCCGCTCAGCGTAACACCTTCACCACCAACTTCAGCACATCCAGGGGGAAACAACAGCAGGCTGTTTTAAAACTGATATGTTTGGGGGGACAAACCCCACACTGCGCAGCAGCTGTGGATGGGCATTGAACAACAGACCGATAAGTGGTTGTTGGCACTGAGCCTCAAGCCCAGCCTGGTGGTGTGCGATAATGGGCGAAATTTCGTAGCAGCTCTGGGCCTAGGCGGTTTGACACACATCCCTTGCCTGGCGCATGTGTTGAATTTGGTGGTGCAGAAATTCCTAAAAAACTACCCAGATATGTCAGAGCTGCTGCAGAAAGTGCGGGCCATCTGTGCACGCTTTCAGCGTTCTCACCCTGCTGCTGCTCGCCTGTCTGCGCTGCAGCGGAACTACAGCCTTCTCGCTCACCGCCTCCTATGCGACTTGACCACCAGGTGGAACTCCACCTTGCACATGCTGGAGAGACTGTGCGAGCAGCAGCAAGCAATAGTGGAATTTCAGCTGGAGCACGCACGGGTCAGTCGCTCTGCGGAACACCACCACTTCACCACCAGTGAATGGGCCTCCATGCGAGACCTGTGTACCATATTGCAGTGTTTCGAGTACTCCATCAACATGGCTAGTGCCGATGACGCTGTTCTCAGCATTACTATCCCACTTCTATGTCTCCTTGAAAAAACACTTTGGGCGATGATGGAAGAGGATGTGGCACAGGAAGAAGAGGAGGAGGAAGAGGGGTCATTTCCACGGTTATCAGGCCAGTCATTCACAAGTAGCTCGGAGGGTGGGTTCCAGCACCAGCATAGGCCAGGTAAAAAAGCCAGGGCACAGTTCTGGAGGATGAGGAGGACGAGGATGATGAGGAGGAGGAGGAACCGTGTTCACAGCAGGGTGGCACCCAACGCAGCTCGTGGGCATCACTGGAGCATAGCTGGGGGGATACGGAGGACACAGATGATACACCTCCCACAGAGGACAGCTTATCTTTGCCTCTGGGCAACCTAGCACACATGAGCGACTACATGCTGCAGTGCCTGCTCAACGACAGCCGAGTTGCCCACATTTTAACTTGTGCTGATTACTGGGTGGCCACCCTGCTGGATCCCCGTTACAAGGACAACGTGCCGTCCTTAATTCCCTCACTGGAGCGTGATCGGAAGATGCGCGACTACTAGCGCACGCTGGTAGACGCGCTGCTGAGGGCATTCCCAAATGACACCGGGGGCTCAGTGGAAGCACAAGGCGAAGGCAGAGGAGGAGGAAGAGGTCGCCAATGCAGCTCTGGCACCGCCAGCACCTCAGAAGGCAGGGTTAGCATGGCCGAAATGTGGAAAAGCTTTGTCAGCAGCACGCCACAACAAACAGCACCACCAGTTGATAGGCAACGTCTTAGCAGGAGGCAGCATTTCAGCAACATGGTGGAACAGTATGTGTGCACATGCCTACACGTACTGACTGATGGGTCTGCCCCATTCAACTTCTGGGTCTCCAAATTGGACACATGGCCTGAGCTTGCCCTTTATGCCTTGGAGGTGATGGCCTGCCCTGCAGCCAGTGTATTGTCTGAACGTGTGTTTAGCACGGCAGAGGGCGTTATCACAGACAAGCGCAGCTGCCTGTCCACAGCCAAAAGTTTGGGTCACCATTGACTTCAATGGGGTTCGGGTCGAGTTCGGGTCAGGTTCGGTGCCGAACCCAAACTTTTTTGCGAAGTTCGGCCAAACCCGAACATCCAGGTGTCCGCTCAACTTTAATGAGGAGCCTACCTCTGAACCTGAGCCGATCATTCCTGCCAAGTGTATTCTTGCTCATTCCACCACTCTGGAGTCTAAAATTCCCCCTGGCAACACCTTCGTCCCCATTAAAGTAAGACCTAAGATCCTTCATTGGGGACATGATTCCAAGGTGTCGGGTCATGCTGGGGCTCTCCGATCCTTTGAGCTCATCAGTTGCCACTACTGGTGGCCTACCCTCCGTGCAGATGTCAAAGGCTACCTGAAAGCGTGCCATATTTGTGCCCAGTCCAAGTCCTCCACACAAGCTCCTGCTGGTCTGCTCATGCCCTTGCCCGTTCCAGAGGAGCCCTAGACTCACATTGCGATGGATCCCATCACCAAACTTCCACTGTCTGAAGGAAATGCAGTCATCTGGGTGGTGATCGATCTGTTCTCCAAAATGGCTCATTTTGTTCCCCTTCCTGGTCTCCCTTCTGCTCCTCCATTGGTCCCCATCTTTGTTCGAGAAATCCTCCGCCTCCATGGGGTTCCTTCTCATATTGTTTCTAACAGGGGGGGTTCAATTTACATCCTGCTTCTGGAGAGCTTTCTCAAAGTCCCTCAATATTGTCCTGGATTTTTCTTCTTCTTACCACCCTCAATCCAATGGACAGACTGAGAGGGTCAATCAGGAGTTAGAGGTCTTCCTCCGCACCTTAGTCTCCGCTCATCACGATGACTGGTCCTCTCTTCTCCTGTGGGCAGAGTTCTCTCACAACAATCATGTTAACACCAGTTGGCAGAAGACCCCCTTTTTCACAGTCCATGGAAGACACCCTCAGCTTCCTCTTCCCATGACTTGCTCTCCTAATATTCCAGCTTTGGCTAATGTTCAGCAATCTTTCAATACCATTTGGGGTGAGTTTCATTATTCCCTTCAAGCAGTGGCTGATAAGTTTAAAGGTTTTGCTTACCGTCACAGGCCTTCTCTACAGATTGGAGACAAGGTCTGACTTTCCACCAGGAACATCAAACTCTGGGTTCTGTCTTTGAAATTCGCACCAAGATTCATTGGTCCGTACTCGATAATTGATGAGGTTAACCCAGTCTGCTTTAAACTTCAGATCCCCAAAAATCTCAGGATTTCAAACTCCTTCCATGTTTCCCTTCTGAAGCCCTTGGTCCTTCATAAGTTCTCTTGGCCTTTCCCTACTGTGGTTCCAGTCTCTGAGGATAATCAGGACTACGAGGTTAGTCAAATATTGGATTCTCATCTCTATAAAGGCATCCTTCAGTACCTCGTGCATTGGAGAGGGTTTGGTCCTGAGGAGAGGTCGTGGATTCCTGCATCTGAGTTTTTTGCACCTCTTCTTGTGAGCAGGTTTCATCTGAGATTTCCCTTCAAGCCTGGGCCCAAGCGGGGGAGGGGGAGGCCTCGTAAGAGGGGGGGGGTACTGTCATGTAACCAGCTAACACATGTCTTATCTGTTTCCTACCTTTGCTGCATGTGTTCAGTTAGAGGCCGGGCCTCCCTCACCTGTGTGTTTTAGTAGGCTCTCCTCAGCTGGCCTCCACCCCAGGCCTTACGTGGTAACAGGATATAAGCCTGGCAGTACAAGGCTGCATTGCTGATCAATGTTTGTCCATGTTTGGCTTGTGTCTGTGATTGTCTCCTTCGGTTGCTCTGAGTCTTATCCGTGTTCTGATCCTTGGCTTGTCTGACTATCCCTTCTTGCCTGTTACCTCGATCTTCAGCTTGTCTTCGGTTTCTCCTGTCTTCTGGTTGCCCTGACCCTTTGCTACTCCTCTGACTATTCTTACTGTTCCTGTGCTGCTGCTTCCCCTCTATCACCTGGGGCCAGCCAAGCGTGAGCTAGGGGACCCTGGGGGCTGCAACCTGGATCCAGTTGCAGCCAAATCCATCCTCACCACTAGAGGCTCTTGTGAACACCCACTGGCTCTTAGATTCCGCGCCCTGGGGAAACCGATGCACTAGCTCCCTGAGTTTCAGTGTCCGTTCCCTAGGGGGCCCTCTCCCCGTATCAGCCGGTACTACTTAGGAGCAGTCAGCCATAGGTCCACAACCTTGTGGTGCGCTAGACTACTTTGGTGCGATTCGCACTCCAGTGGTACGCACCTGTCACCAGACCCCATTGGAGTTGTGACATACAGGCAGTGTAGCCTATATACAGGCAGTGCAAGAATATATATATATATATATATATATATATATATATATACAGCTTAATATATATATATATACTCTGCATCCAGTATAGCCTATATATACAGCGCATTCAATGTAGCCTATATACAGGCAGTGTAAGAATATATATATACAGCATAGTGTATATATATATATATATATATATTGTGACATGGGGGTCTTTAGCTCTTGTGGTAGGTGCGTTTGGAGTGAGTTCACAATAGTCAGAATTTCTGTTTGAGGGCATGGTATCCCATGTTTATTAAAAAAAAAGTTCAACGTAAAACAGAAATCACAGGGTTTCCCGCACAGGGGGGTTCCACCATCACTGTACAAACACAAAACCTTCGGCCTCCTGGCTCATAAACGATGTCTAGCTCCCTTGGCTATAATGACATCCTAGTCCTCCTGGCTAAAGTGATCAATAGCTCTCCTGGCTATAAGGTTCAGTAGCCCTTCTGGCTGTCAAGCGATTGGCCACTGCTTGATCGTGGGTCACCTCTACCTCCCTGCAGACGTGGACGAACAGACTGCCTCCTGCAGCCTTTGGACCAATGGAGACCGCCCGGATCTCTAAGAAATCCCTGGGCTCCAGATCCCGAAATAGACTTTAACAAACACTGTGGAAACTGAAAAGCCAGTTTCCTCTTGAATACACAAAGCCTCTGGAGCCCCTCAACCTGCCAGGTTGAGAATCCTGGGCCATCCCTACCATCTAGACCCTGGCAGGGCAACACTCTGTCACATACCCCCCCCCCCCCGTTTTGACCCCAGAGGGGGCATAACACACCGAACCGACCTCTTGAGTGGGGCACCTCTGTGCCAGTTGACAGCTGTGTGGGCCCACTCTTTCTTTTGAGTGTGTTTCCATAAACTCTTCCTGCGTCCCAGTTTCTGGCTCCCAGGTTTCCCACTACTTTTGAAGCCGATGAGCCGAGTATCCCCCCCAACATTATACCATTCCGTGTTGCCAATGTCACCAACTATTACTGAACTGGTGACACCGGTCAGGATTTCCGCTGCTTCCTGGTCCATGCTCGGCTCTTCTATCTCAAGTGGCTTGTCCACTGGTGCAGCCAACGCGCCCTTCACTGATACCAACAGCTGAGCTGCACCACCGTGGACCATAGTAGCAGAATTTTTTTCAACCTGTCCATTAGGAAGTGACACCTCTGGCCTTCCTGAAACCTTTTCCATTTTTTTAGAGCCTCTTCCACATACTACTTTTGCAGGGAGTAATTGAGCAACAAACCGAGAGGCAACTGTTAACACCAGCAAGAAATCCAGCAATAACCCACTTCTGTCTTGTTTCGCCTTGTTCAATAACTTCAGTTTTGCCGGATATAAACAGCGCCATTGGAAAATTGGGAAAGCATCTTATCACACCGATCTTGGTGTGGTCAGATGATTTAAGGTCTGAGGAGAGATTTAGAGTCGAATAGACCCCAAATTTAGAAAAAATAATATGCGACACTACCTATTTTTATCATATTTAAATTCCCTGTGACAACAATAAGAAATGATTTAAAAACAATGAAAGGGACAGTGTAAAAATAAAGTTAAAAGCAAAATGAATAATTAAAAAAAAAAAAAGCACCCCTGTCCCCCCGTGCACGCATAAAGGTGAACGCAAGCGTCGGTCTTGTGTCATATGTAAACAGCAATTGCACCATGCATGTGAGGTATCACCGCAAACGTCAGATTGAGGGCAGTAATTCTAGCAGTAGACCTCCTCTGCAAATCTAAAGTGGTAACCTATAGAGGCTTTTAAAGGCTTTTAAAAATGTATATAGTTTGCTGCGCCGGTGTGCGTAATTTTTAAAGCATGTCATGTTTGGTGTCTATGTACTCGGTATGAGATCATCTTTTATATTTCATCAGACATTTGGGCAATATAGTGTGTTTTTGTGCATTAAAATGAAAAAAGTTGTTTTTTTTCCCCAAAAATTGCTTTTGAAAAATTGCTGTGCATATACTTTGTGAAAAAAAAATTGCAACACCCCCCATTTTAATATGTAGGGCCTCTGCTTTAAAAAAATATAATGTTTGGGGGTTCAAAGTAATTTTCTAGCAAAAAAAAGTATTTTTTCATGTAAATAAAAAGTGTCAGAAAAGACTTGGTGGATCAAGTAGTTTAGCAGCTCTCATTTGTTTTGGAAAATGAAGAAAGAAAATGATTTTGTTTTCTTTTTTTAAATTTCAAAACTTTGTGACAAAAAACAAGATCTGCAAAATACTCAATGTGCCTCTCAGCACATAGCTTAGAGTGTCTACTTTCCAAAATGAAGTTATTTGGGGGGGGGGGGGGTTGTGCTATCTGGGCGTTCCATGGCCTCCGAAACTGTGATAGGTAGTGAGGAGTGAAATCAAAAATGTACGCCCTTAGAAAGCCTGAAGGCAGTGATTGTTTTTCGGGGTCCTGTACGCAGCTAGACTGCCAAAAAGTCTCACATATGTGGTATCCCTGTATTCAGGAGAAGCAGCAGAATGTATTTTGGGGTGTAATTTCACATATACCCATGGCATGTTTGAGCAATATATCATTTAGTGACAACTTTGTGTAATTTTATTTTTTGTCATTTTTCAATCACTTGTGACCAGTGGCGGCTGATGAAATTTAAGGATGGGGGCACCAGACCCCGCCCTTCCTTTTTTCCCCTCCCACTTCTCATAAGCCCCACCACTTATAGTTTCCACCCATTGTGTCAGGAGTATACAGCCCAGCATCACCAGATAGGGTATACAGCACCACCAGATAGGGGTATACAGAGTCACCATATAGTGGTATACAGAGTCACCAGATAGGGGTATACAGTCACCAGATAGCATTATACAGAGCCACCAGATAGGGGTATACAGAGCCACCAGATGGGAGTATACAGAACCCCAGATATGGGTATACAGAGTCACCAGATAGGAGAATACAGAGCCCCAGATAGGGGTATACCGAGCCTCAGATAGGGGTATACAGAGCCACCAGATAGGAGTACACAGAGCCCCAGATAGGTCTATACAGAACCCCAGATAGGGGTATACAGAGCCACCAGATAGGAGAATACAGAACCCCAGATAGGGGTATACAGAGCTACCAGATAGGAGTATACAGAGCCACCAGATAGGAGTATACAGAGCCCCAGATAGGCCTATACAGAACCCCAGATAGGGGTATACAGAGCCACCAGATAGGAGTATACAGAGCCACCAGATATGAGTATACAGAGCCCCAGATAGGGTATACAGAGCCTCCAGGTAGCAGTAAACAGAGCCACCAGATAGGGGCATACATAGCCACCAGATGGGAGTATACAGAACCCCAGATAGGGGTATACAGAGCCAGCAGATAAGGGTATACAGAGCTCCAGATAGGGGTATACAGAGCCACGAGATATGAGTATACAGAACCCCAGATAGGAGTATACAAAGCCACCAGATAGGAGTATACAGAGCCCCAGATAGCAGTATACAAAGCCCCAGATAGCAGTATACAGAGCCACCATATAGCAGTATATAGAGCCACCATATTGCATTATACAGAGCCCCAGATAGGAGTATACAGAGCCCCAGATAGCAGTATACAGAGCCACCATATTGCATTATACAGAGCCACCAAATAGGAGTATACAGAGCCCCAGATAGGAGTATACAGAGCCCCAGATAGCAGTATACAGAGCCACCATATAGCAGTATATAGAGCCACCATATTGCATTATACAGAGCCCCAGATAGGAGTATACAGAGCCCCAGATAGCAGTATACATAGCCACCATATTGCATTATACAGAGCCACCAAATAGGAGTATACAGAGCCCCAGATAGCAGTATACAGAGCCCCAGATAGCAGTATACAGAGCCACCATATAGCAGTATATAGAGCCACCATATTGCATTATACAGAGCCCCAGATAGGAGTATACAGAGCCCCAGATAGCAGTATACATAGCCACCATATTGCATTATACAGAGCCACCAAATAGGAGTATACAGAGCCCCAGATAGCAGTATACAGAGCCCCAGATAGCAGTATACAGAGCCACCATATAGCAGTATATAGAGCCACCATATTGCATTATACAGAGCCCCAGATAGGAGTATACAGAGCCCCAGATAGCAGTATACAGAGCCACCATATTGCATTATACAGAGCCACCAAATAGGAGTATACAGAGCCCCAGATAGGAGTATACAGAGCCCCAGATAGCAGTATACAGAGCCACCATATTGCATTATACAGAGCCTCAGATAGCAGTATACAGAGCCCCAGATAGCAGTATACAGAGCCACCATATAGCAGTATATAGAGCTCCAGATAGCAGTATACAGCGTCACCATATAGCAGTATATAGTTCCACCATATAGCAGTATATAGATCCACCAGATAGCAGTATACAGAACCCCAGATAGCAGTATACAAAGCCCCAGATAGCTGTGTACAGAGTAACCATATAGCAGTATATAGAGCCCCAGATAGCAGTATACAGAGCCCCAGATAGCAGTATACAGAGCCACCATATAGCAGTATACAGAGCCCCAGATAGCAGTATACAGAGTCACCATATAGCAGTATATAGAGCCACCAGATAGCAGTGTATAGAGCCCCAGATAGCAGTATACAGAGTCTCCAAATAGCAGTATACAGAGCCACCATATAGCAGTATACAGAACCCCAGATAGCAGTATACAAAGCCCCAGATAGCTGTGTACAGAGTAACCATATAGCAGTATATAGAGCCCCAGATAACAGTATACAGAGCCCCAGATAGCAGTATACAGAGCCACTGTATAGCAGTAAAAAGAGCCCCAGATAGCAGTATACAGAGTCACCATATAGCAGTATATAGAGCCACCAGATAGCAGTATACAGAGTCTCCAAATAGCAGTATACAGAGTCACCATATAGCAGTATACAGAGCCCCAGATAGCAGTATACAGAGCCCCAGATAGGGGCTTGCGGCACTGACAGACCCCCCTGAAGTCGGGACAAAGCCCCGCACTTACCCCATCTCTTAGCAGGCTGGCAGTGTGCAGAGTCCAGCGAGCGGGGAGCGTGCAGACTCGTGGATGGTCCCTGGCTCAGGACAGCCAATTAGACTATGTGTGTGCGCCTGTTCAGCGCACATACATAGTATTTTGACTGACCAATTGGCTCACTACTTGCTGCCTCAAGCGGCCTCAAGCGTCCCTTATTGACCGGCCGCTGCTGTGACAAAATATTCCATGGACTCAACATGCCTCTCAGCAAATAGCTTGGGGTGTCTACTTTCCAAAATGGGGTCATTTAGGGTTTTTTTTTGCTATCTGGACCTTTCATGTATTTTGGGGTGTAATTCCACATATACCCATGGCATGTGTGAACAATATATTATTTCAGTGACAACTTTGTGCAATTTTTTTTTTACATTTTTCAATCACTTGTGACAAAAAATAAACTATACAATGGGTTCAAATGTACCCTAGTTTGTAGACGCTATAACTTTTGCGCAAACCAAAAAATATACACTGATTGACTTTTTTTTTACCCAAGACATGTGGCTGAATGCATTTTGGCAAAAATGTATGACTAAAATTTAGTTTATAGTATTTTTCTAATGATAAAAAATAGAAAATATAATTTTTTTCAAAATTTTCAGTCTTTTTTCATTTATATCGCAAAAAATAAAAACCGCAGAAGTGATCAAATACCACCAAAAGAAAGCTCTATTTGTCGGAAAAAAAGGACGCAAATTTTGTTTGGGTACAGAATGGCGTGACCGTGCAATTACCAGTTAAAGCAGCACAGTGCCTAATTGAAAAAAGTGCTCTGATCCTAAAGTGGGAAATCCTTCCAGGGCTGAAGTGGTTAAAATCACTGCTCCTGAAAAAATGATTGATTGCATATTAGCCTTTAAAATGAGCACTTTTGATTTTTCATGTTCGAGTCCCATTGATTTTAATAGGGTTCGCGTGTTTGCACAATTTTTTTGCCTGTTCACAAGTTCTGGTGCGAACCGAACCGGGGGGTGTTCGGCCCATCCTTAGTCAGGAGTTACATACCAGGGTTGAGATCTTGGAAAGCCGGCCAAGCCCAGCCCTGGAGGTGCCCTTAAGTCCAGGGGCTTCATTAGTTTCAGGACCCCCAGTGGTTTCAGGCCCAGTTCCGGCATTAGGAAAGATATTTTGGAGAATAAAGATGTCAACTTGGCTTCCCTGTTGATAGCTGCACATGATGTAGCTGACAACAGGTCTTATGGTTGTGGGGACGTATCCATGGTAGTTAAGGCCAGGGACCACCGGCTTAACCGCAAACTTTCCAATCCTGAATTTGTCCTGGCTTTTAGTACCTTCAGGGATGTGATTTGCTCAGTGAACCCTATGAGGAATGAAGAGTTTGATCTTTATATGCAGTGGTGGAGTTGGGTCATAAATATGGAGGGTCGGCTTTTTGCGATTACCATCATTCCTTTTCTGCCAAAGCCACAGAGATTTTTGCGCAACACCAGATGGTGTCATATTTGGGGCAACATCGACACAGAGTTATTTTGCGGGGCTAAGGGCACCCGTCTGTGCAACATGCCAGTCTTCCACGCATATCACGTACTGGTGCCCCAATGCTAAACCCACCATTCTTCCAGGCAGCGTGCCCCCAACCCCGGGTAATTTGGCACTTCTTGATAAACTAGGCTGCCCAATTCAATATTTAGGCAAAGCACAAATTTGCAATAATTTTAATCAGGGCTCGTGTAATTACAATCAATGCTGGCTTCTGCATGTCTGTGTCAATTGTTACAGGACTCACCCGAAGTCCGCCTGTTCATTGAGGCAGTCCAAGGTGTCATGACTAAGCCGAATTAACGTTACTTTTCTACAGGTCTGGCGGCACATCCATCCCCCTCGGTTAGGCAGTTTTTGGTCAAGGGTTTCACTCTAGGGTTCCACACGGGGTTCATTGCTCTTCCACAAGGCACATTTGAATGTCGAAATTTGCAATTGTCAGCCACTAAAATGGAGGCGGTGGATGAGTTGCTTCAGTCTGAACAAAATAAGTGTTTTTTTATTGGGCCTTTTTCGGCTCCGCCTTTTGACAGTTGGAAGGTTAACCCCATTGGCCTTGCTAAAGGAAAATTCTCAAATAAATTACGTTTAACTTACGATTTGTCAGCCCCTCATTCCTCTCATGTACCTAGCCTGAATTCTTTGATTCCATCCGAGGAATTTTCTGCATCAGAGGATCAGGCCATATAATGGGGGGGGGGGGGCTTGGCTGTTCAAGGCTGACATATGGGATGAGTTCAAGCTACTTCCTATTCGGCATTCCCTTTGGTAGTGGCATGGGATCACGTGGCAAGGTTTATGCTATTTCGCTACCAAACTCACTTTCGGGTCTAAAAGTACCCCGTGGCTGTTTGACACTTTCGCTCAGGCACTCAGTTGGATCCTCATGCACAGAGATAACTGCCAGGAAGTCATTCATCATCTCAATGATTTCCTTCTTATCGAAAGTGCCAAACAAGTCCCTGCTGATTTGCAGAAGCTGATATGATTTTTTTCCTCTCTCAATGTCCCACTGGCAGTCAAGAAGGTTGAAGGGCTGGCTAAGGCACTAATTTTTTTGGGCATCAAGTTAGACAACCAGTTGATGCAAGCTAGTTTGGCAGCAGATAAGTTAGAGAGGATCAGGGACTGGATTCATTCGTATGGTTTCTCAGGTATGTTCCAAGACAGAGTTGCAGTCTCTGCTAGGCATGTTAAATTTCGCCATGAAAATTATTCCTCAAGGTAGGTCTTTTGTTTCTCGGATGTTGGCATTGTTACCCTTGGCCACGGATTTGGATTCCCGCATCAGGCAAGATGCCACAGCTTTGTCCGATTTGCATATGTGGGACAAGTTCCTGCAGCACTGGAATGGCATCACCATGTTCATTCCTGCAATGTCAGCATTGTCTCCAAGGGTGGTTACCAATGCGGCAGCCACTAAAGACTATGCTGCAATTTTTTGCACTCATTGGCTGGCAGGTCCATGGTCGGATGAGGTTCAAGCAATCCCCAGGTTTGACTGGACATTATCATTGTTTGAGATCTACCCCATAGTAGCAGCTGCGCAAGTGTGGGGTCATCTTTGGACGGGTAGAACAGTAGTGTTTTCCACAGATAATCAGGCTACTTCGGAGATCATTAATAAAGGCAGGTCCAGTTCTATTGTCATCATGTCGTTTGTACGCATGCTGATTTGGCTACCCCTTCACTGGAATTTCCATATCCACTGCAGGTTCATTCATGTGAGAACACAGCGGCAGATGCCTTGTCTCGTTTTAATTATACACTATTTTTCCAGCAGGCCCCAGATGCAGACGTTTGTGACACCCCGTGCCAGGCTTACTCTCTGTTGATGATGGAGGAAATACGTTCTAGGCCGGCTCTAGAGCCTTGATCAACATGTCCTTATTAGCTAACACAAGGAAGGCTTACAATACAGCTTTGAACGTTTTCCAGTCTTTCTTATCTCGATACCCTAGGCCAGACTATTACAACTTGCAGTATCTATTGGCTTTCATAGCTTTTTGCCACTCACAGTTGAAACTATCCCATCAAGTCATACAGTATCTCACAAAAGTGAGTACACCCCTCACATTTTTGTCACATGAAAAGATATAATAAAATATTTACCAAAATGTGAGGGGTGTACTCACTTTTGTGAGATACTGTATTTAGCTGGTCTACAACATTTCAGGTCCTTGCAGTACCCCGATAGGCCCTCTTTGTTTGCAGTGCATCCTATCAAGGCCATTCTAAAGGGTATCCAGAAGAGCAACCCCCTTGCTACAGCCAGTAGACTCCCTATCCCAGCGCATTTATTCCGGGGCATGTCCGACATGCTTTCTAAGTCACATTTTAGGCAGCTGCCCAGTTTAGTTATCAAAGCAGCCATATATCTGGCTTTCTACGGGTTCTTAAGGCAGGGAAAATTTTTATGCACGGGGACAGAGTCCCGCGCACTGTCAATTAAGCAGTTAGGTGTCCGTTTATGAAACTGTTATCAGCGGTGATCCCAAGGATCACTGCTGATCACAGCTCATTTTCAGTTTATGAAGCAGAGATAATCGGGAGAGAACACATTCTCCACCGATTATCTCCACACATGGAGAAGCTGTCATTCACTGACACAGGAACGGCCAGTTTATGAAGCTGTGATCTCCGCACTTCGATCTGGGTCAGATATCACACTCCCCGATTCACCAGCTCAGAGGTGGTGAACCAGGGGAGTGAAGAGAGAATCCCTGGGAAGGAGGAAGATTATAGACTTCCTCCTGCCTCGTTCAGACCCCCCAACACATTAGCCATGTTCCCCTGCCCTGTATATGTGTATATATGCATATACATATATATGATGTGTGTGTATATATATATATACGTATATATAATGTATATGTGTATATGTGCATATATAATGTGTGTATGTGTTTATGTATACATATATAGTGTAGGGGGACTAATTATTTTATTAATGATTTGGACGGGCTCCTCCGAGAATGTCTGTTACTGAGCAGTGATAATTTATCACTGCTTAATAAACCAACATCTCTGAGTTTCTGTGAATTTCTGGTGCTGTAATCTCGTTAGATCTCACGAGATTCCAGTATCAGGGGGAATCTACCATTTGTAGATCGCTTCACTTCACAAGAAGTGAAGCAATCTACACAGGTTCATAAACTGGCACCCAGAGGAGAACAATCTCCTCTGTGAATGCTGGAGAACGAAGCAGTGGATTTTTTACACTGCATCATAAACGGATACCTTAGTTAGGTACAGTGATCATTTCCGGTTGCACCTGGATGTTTGCAAAACACAGCAGACAGGAGACGGAACCAATGTTAGGTTCTTTGAGACTGGTACTGCTTGGTGTCCGGTCAAGGTTCTTGATGCTCTCATGGTGCAGCTAACTGAGAAACCTACGGACAGTCCTCTTCTGCCTCTTCCCAGTTCCCCCCCTCATAACAGCACAATTTGTTAGGCATTGCCACACCCTCTTGTCAAGCTTGGGTGCAGACCCTAAAACTATACTCCGGCCATTCCTATAGGATAGGATCGGTTTCTGCAGCGTCTCGCCAAGGGGTCCCTGTCCACGTTATCAGGAAGTTAGGCAGGTGGAATTCAGCATGAACCACATGTGGAGATGTCTGGAGCTTTCGCTCGTTTGGTTGATTAAGTTGTAATGTTATCATCCATAAAGTGTTTGTAATTTCTCATCGTATTGTCTTATTTTTGCCTCCTTTAGGCACACTGACCACGTGACCACGGCATACACCAGATCACTCTCCCTATCTACTTTCCCTATCTGTTGCAAGTGCATCTTTGCCTGAATTTGTAGTAGGAGTCTCGACAGGATTTAACCTGGCTTCCTCCTAGTGCTCGCCACCGATGTTTCCTTATTTCGTTGTCCCATCCACCCTTTCCCCTCCTCTTTTTCTTCAGTTTCTTTGTATTTCCTTTCCTGGGTTTGCCCCCATTAAGGCATACTGGCCACATGACCCATCTACTTTCCCTATCTGTCACAAGTGCATCTTTAAGAGATTCTGAGTACAAATATATATATATATATATATATATATATTGTTAGGATTTCTGTTTTTTATTCCTCTTTGCACTGTAAATCACACAAAAGTAGCACAGGAACCTTTTCCAAAGTCACAGACACTTTGGTGTTGATTTACTAAAGCTGGAGAGTGCAAAATCTGGTGCAGCTGTGCATGGTAGCCAATCAGCTTTTAACCTCAGCTTGTTCAATTAAGCTTTGACAAAAAAACCTGGAAGCTGATTGGCTTTTATGCAGAGATGCACCAGATTTTGCACTCTACAGCTTTAGTAAATCAACCCCATTGATGAGAATGGGCACCACTGAATATAATGTTTTTTCCTCTCTCATGCGACTCTATACTGAAGTTGCATCAGAAGCTTCACTTGTATGAACCGGCACTTAACATCCGAGATCTGGTGTCTCCACTGTCTAGTTCTATCTGTCCCTGTTCTTTCAGTCTTGTTTCTGCCCTCTTACACCTTTGTCCTATTTGTTATTGTATTTTACCCATTTACAAGCCATTGCTAGAGTGCCATAGGAGACAGTATGTACTGACTCCCATACCTAAAGCGTATCTAAACCCAAAAATGTAATATATTGCAGCTGGGCAGCCCTTAGATGTGGTGGCTACACTAATATTTGTTTTTCAAACTACGTGCATTTTTTAGCAAGTAGAAAAAAACCTGCCAGAAATGCAGTGTCATTGTCGCTTCATGTGAGCTGGAGAGATAGCATTAACCATGTTATATTTTATAAATTACTAGTCTCATCAAATCAGTATGTAATGAAGAGAAAGCTTTGAAGTCCAGCCTGTATGACAATTTTGCCTCTTAGTTACCATGGAGAAGTTAGTGTAGACACGAAGGGATAGAACGTAGGTTGTAACATTTTTTGTTTTGCTTTTGCTCCTATTTATCTGTATTGACTTTTACTTCTGCTCCTGCCTGTATGTTAGCTTGTTGGCTGTTATATCTGTCTGTTTATGTTATCTGCCATGTACAGGCACTCCAAAAGGTTCTGTCTGTGTGTCTGTCTGTGTGTCTTCACAGCTAAGCAATCCCAAAGGCCATATGCTGGGAGTTGTACTGCCAGACAAGTTCCATGTAAATATTCAATGACACTGGTGAAGACCTGAGCTGCTGGGCACTGAACAGGCTGAGCTGCTGGGCACTGAACAGGCTGAGCTGTATGGTATTGAACAGACTGAGCAGCTGGGCACTGAACAGGCTGCATTTATGGGCACTGAAAAGGCTGAGCTGCTGGGCACTGAACAGACTGAGCTGCAGGGCACTGAACAAGCTGCATTTATGGGCACTGAACAGACTGCATTGATTGGCACTGAACAGGATAAGCTGCTGGGCACTGAACAGGCTGCATTTATAGGCACTGAACAGGCTGCATTGATGGGCACTGAACAGGCTGAGCTGCTGGGCACTGAACAGGCTGAGCTGCTGGGCACTGAACAGGCTGAGCTGTTGGGCACTGAGCAGCTGGGCACGGAACAGGCTGCTCATGGGCACTGAACAGGCTGAGCTGTTGGGCACTGAACAGGCTGCAATAATGGGCACTGATCAGACTGAGTTGCTGGGCACTTAACGTGCTTCATTGATGGGCACTGAACAGGCTAAGCGGCTGGGCATTGAAAAGGCTGAGCTGCTGGGCACTGAAAAAGCTGAACTGCTGGGCACTGAACAGGCTGCATTTATGGGCACTGAAAAGGCTGAGCTGCTGGGCACTGAACAGGCTGAGCTGCTGGGCACTGAACAGGCTGAGCTGTTGGGCACTGAGCAGCTGGGCACGGAACAGGCTGCTTATGGGCACTGAACAGGCTGCATTTAGGGGCACTGAACAGGCTGAGCTGCTGGGCACTGAACAGGCTGCAATAATGGGCACTGATCAGACTGAGTAGATGGGCACTTAACGTGCTTCATTGATGGGCACTGAACAGGCTGAGCTGCTGGGCATTGAAAAGGCTGAGCTGCTGGGCACTGAACATGCTGAACTGCTGGGCACTCAACAGGCTGCATTTATGGACACTAAAAAGGCTGAGCCGCTGGGCACTAATCAGGTTGCATTTATGGGCACTGAACAGGCTGCATTCATGGGCACTGAACAGGCTGCATTTATGGGCACTGAACCGGCTGAGGTGCTGGGCACTGAACAGGCTGAGATGCTGGGCACTGCACAGGCTGAGGTGCTAGGCACCGAAGAGGCTGAGCTGCTGGGCACTGAACAAGCTGAGCAGCTGGGCACTGAACAGGCTGCATTCATAAGCACTGAACAGGCTGCATTAATGGATACTGAACAGGCTGAGCTGCTGGACATTGAACAGACTGAGCTGCTGGGCTTTGAACAGGCTGAGCTGCTGGGCACTGAACAGGCTGCATTAATGGGCACTGATCAGACTGAACAGGCTGGGCACTAAACGGGCTGCATTGATGGGCACCAAACAGGCTGAGCTGCTGGGCACTGAACAGGCTGAGCCGCTGGGCACGAACAGACTGCATTTATGGGCACTTAAGGAGCTGAGCTGCTGGGCACTGAACAGGCTGCATTAATGGGCACTGATCAGGCTGAGTTGCTGAGCAATAAACAGGCTTCATTGATGGGCACTAAACTAGCTGAGCTGCTGGGCACTGAACAGGCTGAGCTGCTGGGCACCGAACAGGCAGAGTTGCTGGGCACTAAACAGGCTGCATTAATTGGCACTGATCAGGCTGAGCTGCTGGGCACTAAACATGCTGCATTGATGGGCACTGAACAGGCTGAGCTGCTGGACACTGAACAGGCTGATATACTGGGCACTGAACAGGCTAAACTGCTGGGCACTGAACAGGCTGCATTTATGGTCACTGAAAAGGCTGAGCTGCTGGGCACTGATCAGGCTGCATTTGTGGGCACTGAGCAGGCTGCATTTATGGGACTGAACAGGCTGAGCTGCTGGGCACTGCACAGGCTGAGCTGCTGGGCACTGAACAGGCTGAGCAGCTGTGCACTGAACAGGCTGAGCAGCTGGGCACTGAACAGGCTAAGCAACTGGGCACTTAACAGGCTGCATTGATGAGCACTGAATGGGCTGCATTGATGGCTACTGAACCGGCTGAGCTGCTGGACATTGAACTGGCTGAGCTGCTAGGCATTGAGCAGGCTGTATTAATGGGCACTGATCAGGCTGAACTGCTGGACAACAAACATACTGCATTAATGGGCAATAAACAGGCTGAGCTGCTGGGCACTGAGTAATCAGGCTGCATTTATTGGCACTAAACAGGCTGCATTAATGGGCACTGAACAGGCTGCATTTATGGGCACTGAACAGGCTGAGCTGCTAGGCACTGATCAGGCTGCTTTATGGGCACTGTACAGGCTGAGCTGCTGGGCACTGATCAGGCTGCATTTATGGGAACTGAAAAGGCTGCATTGATGGGCACTGAACAGGCTTTTATGGGACTGAACAGGCTGAGGTGCTGGACACTGAACAGGCTGAGCTGCTGGGCACTGAGCAGCTGGGCACGGAACAGGCTGCTCATGGGCACGGAACAGGCTGCTCATGGGCAATGAACAGGCTGCATTTAGGGGCACTGAACAGGCTGAGCTGCTGGGCACTGAACAGGCTGCAATAATGGGCACTGATCAGACTGAGTTGCTGGGCACTTAACATGCTTCATTGATGGGCACTGAACAGGCTAAGCTGCTGGGCATTGCAAAGGCTGTGCTGCTGGGCACTAAACAGGCTGAACTGCTGGGCACTGAACAGGCTGCATTGATGAGCACTAAAAAGGCTGAGCTGCTGGGCACTGAACAGGCTGAGCTGCTGGGCACTGAGCAGGCTGAGTTGTTTGGCACCAAGCCGCTGGGCACGGAACAGGCTGCTCATGGGCACTGAACAGGCTGCATTTAGGGGCACTGAACAGGCTTAGCTGCTGGGCACTGAACAGGCTGCACTAATGGGCACTGATCAGACTGAGTAGCTGGGCACTTAACATGCTTCATTGATGGGCACTGTAGAGGCTGAGCTGCTGGGCATTGAAAAGGCTGGGCTGCTGGGAACTGAACAGGCTGAACTGCTGGGCACTCAACAGGCTGCATTTAAGGACACTAAAAAGGCTGAGCTGCTGGGCACTAATCAGGCAACATTTATGGGCACTGAACAGGCTGCATTCATGGGCACTGAACAGGCTGCATTTATGGGCACTGAACAGGCTGATGTGCTGGGCACTGAACAGGCTGAGATGCTGGGCACTGCACAGGCTGAGGTGCTAGGCACTGAATAGGCTGAGCTGCTGGGCACTGAACAGGCTGAGCAGCTGGGCACTGAACAGGCTGCATTCATAAGCACTGAACAGGCTGCATTAATGGGCACTGAACAGGCTGAGGTGCTGGGCACTGAACAGGCTGAGCTGCTGGGCACTGAACAGGCTGAGCAGCTGGGCACTGAACAGGCTGCATTAATGGGCACTGATCAGGCTGAGCTGCTGGGCACTAAACATGCTGCATTGATGGGCACTGAACAGGCTGAGCTGCTGGGCACTGAACAGGCTGAGATACTGGGCATTGAACAGGCTAAACTGCTGGGCACTGAACAGGCTGCATTTATGGTCACTGAACAGGCTGAGCTGCTGAGCACTGATCAGGCTGCATTTATGGGCACTGAACAGGCTGCATTTATGGGCACTGAGCAGGCTGCATTTATGGGACTGAACAGGCTAAGGTGCTGGGCACTGCACAGGCTGAGCTGCTGGGCACTGAACAGGCTGAGCTGCTGGGCACTGAACACGTTGAGCAGCTGGGCACTGAAAAGGCTGAGCAGCTGGGCACTAAACAGGGTGAGCAGCTGTGCACTGAACAGGTTGAGCAGCTGGACACTGAACAGGCTGAGCAACTGGGCACTTAACAGGCGGCATTGATGAGCACTGAAGGGGCTGCATTGATGGGTACTGAACCGACTGAGCTGCTGGGCATTGAACAGGCTGAGCTGCTAGGCATTGAGCAGGCTGTATTAATGGGCACTGATCAGGCTGAACTGCTGGACAACAAACATGCTGCATTGATGGGCAATAAACAGGTTGAGCTGCTGGGCACTGAGTATTCAGGCTGCATTTATGGGCACTGAACAGGCTGCATTAATGGGCACTGAACAGGCTGCATTTTTGGGCACTGAACAGGCTGAGCTGCTGGGCACTGATCAGGCTGCATTTATGGGCACTGTACAGGCTGAGCTGCTGGGCACTGATTAGGTTGCATTTATGGCCACTGAACAGGCTGCATTGATGGGCACTGAACAGGCTGCATTTATGGGACTGAACAGGCTGAGGTGCTGCACACTGAACAGGCTGAGCTGCTGGGCATTGCACAGGCTGAGTTGCTGGACACAGAACAGGCTGAGCTGCTGGGCACTGAACAGGCTGAGCAGCTGGGCACTGAACAGGCTGAGCAGCTGGGCACTGAACAGGCTGAGCAGCTGTGCACTGAACAGGCTGAGCAGCTGGGCACTGAAAAGGCTGAGCAGCTGGGCACTAAACAGGCTGCATTGATGAGCACTACTGATAGGGCTGCATTGATGGGTACTGAACCGGCTGAACTGCTGGGCAAAAAACAGGCTGCATTGATGGGCACTAAACAGGCTGAGCTTCTGGGCACTGAACAGGCTGAGCTGCTGGGCACTGAACAGACTGAGCTGCTGGGCACGGAACAGGCTGCATTAATGGGCACTGATCAGGCTGAGCTGCTGGGCATTAAACATGCTGCATTGATGGGCACTGAACAGGCTGAGCTGCTGGGCACTGAAAAGGCTGAGATGCTGGGCACTGAACAGGCTAAACTGCTGGGCACTGAACAGGCTGCATTTATGGGCACTGAATAGGCTGAGCTGCTGGGCACTGATCAGGCTGCATTTATGGGCACTGAACAGGCTGCATTTATAGGCTCTGAGAAGGCTGCATTTATAGGACTGAACAGGCTGAAGTGCTGGGCACTGCACAGGCTGAGCTGCTGGGCACTGAAAAGGCCGAGCTGCTGGGCACTGGACAGGCTGAGCAGCTGGGCACTGAACAGACTGAGCAGCTGGACCCTGAAGAGGGTGAGCAGCTGTGCACTGAACAGGCTGAGCAGCTGGGCACTGAACAGACTGAGCAACTGGGCACTCAACAGGCTGCATTGATGAGCACTGAATGGGCTGCATTGATGGGTACTAAACAGGCTGAGCTGCTAGGCATTGAACAGGCTGAGCTGCTAGGCATTGAGCAGGCTGTATTAATGGGCACTGATCAGGCTGAACTGCTGGGCAACAAACACGCTGTATTGATGGGCAATAAACAGTCTGAGCTGCTGGGCATTGAACAGGCTGCATTTATGGGCACTGAACAGGCTGCATTGATGGGCACTGAACAGGCTGCATTTATGAGACTGGACAGGCTGAGGTGCTGGGCACTGAACAGGCTGAGCTGCTGGGCGCTGAACAGGCTGAGTTGCTGGGCACTGAACATGCTGAGCAGCTGTGCACTGAACAGGCTGAGCAGCTGGGCACTGAACAGGCTGAGCAGCTGGGCACTAAACAGGCTGCATTGATGAGCACTGCTGATAGGGCTGCATTGATGGGTACTGAACCGGCTGAACTGCTGGGCAACAAACAGGCTGCATTGATGGGCACTAAACAGGCTGAGCTGCTGGGCACTGAACAGGTTGAGCTGCTGGGCACGGAACAGGTTGAGCTGCTGGGCACGGAACAGGCTGCATTAATTGGCACTGATCAGGCTGAGCTGCTGGGCACTAAACATGCTGCATTGATGGGCACTGAACAGGCTGAGCTGCTGGGCACTGAACAGGCTGAGATGCTGGGCACTGAACAGGCTAAACTGCTGGGCACTGAACAGGCTGCATGTATGGGCACTGAATAGGCTGAGCTGCTGGGCACTGCTCAGGCTGCATTTATGGGCACTGAACAGGCTGCATTTATGGGTACTGAGCAGGCTGCATTTATGGGACTGAACAGGCTGAGGTACTGGGCACTGCACAGGCTTAGCTGCTGGGCACTGAACAGACTGAGGTGCTGGACACTGGACAGGCTAAGCAGCTGGGCACTGAACAGGCTGAGCAGCTGGGCACTGAACAGGGTGAGAAGCTGTGCACTGAACAGACTGAGCAGCTGGGCACTGAACAGGCTGAGCTGCTGGGCATTGAACAGGCTGAGCTGCTAGGCATTGAGCAGGCTGTATTAATGGGCACTGATCAGGTTGAACAGCTGGGCAACAAACAGGCTGCATTGATGGGTAATAAACAGGCCGAGGTGCTGGGCATTGAACAGGCTGAGCTGCTAGGCATTGAGCAGGCTGTATAAATGGGCACTGATCAGGCTGAACTGCAGGGCAAAAAACAGGCTGCATTGATGGGCAATAAACAGGCTGAGCTGCTGCGCATTGAACATGCTGAGCTGCTAGGCATTGAGCAGGCTTTATTAATGGGCACTGATCAGGCTGAACTGCTGGGCAACAAACAGGCTGCATTGATGGGCAATAAACAGGTGAGCTGCTATGCACTGATCAGGTTGCATTTATGGGCACTGAACAGGCTGCATTGATGGGCACTGAACAGGCTGCATTGATGGGCACTGAACAGGCTGAATTTATGGGCACTGAAAGGGCTGAGCTGCTGGGCACTGAACAGGCTGAGGTGCTGGGCACTGCACAGGCTTAGTTGCTGGGCACTGAACAGGCTGAGCTGCTGGGCACTGAACAGGCTGAGCAGCTTGGCACTGAACAGGCTGCATTGATGGGCACTGAACAGGCTGCATTTACGGAACTGAACAGGCTGAGGTGCTGGGCACTGAACAAGCTGAGGTGCTGTGCACTGCACAGGCTGAGTTGCTGGGCACTGAACAGGCTGAGCTGCTGGGCACTGAACAGGCTGAGCAGCTGGGCACTGAACATGCTGAGCAGCTGTGCACTGAACAGGCTGAGCACTGAACAGGCTGAGCAGCTGGGCACTGAACAGGGTGAGCAGCTGTGCACTGAACAGGCTGAGCAGCTGGGCACTGAACAGGCTGAGCAACTGGGCACTCAACAGGCTGCATTGATGAGCACTGAATGGGCTGCATTGATGGGTACTGAACAGGCTGAGCTGCTAGGCATTGAACAGGCTGAGCTGCTAGGCATTGAGCAGGCTGTATTAATGGGCACTGATCAGGCTGAACTGCTGGGCAACAAACAGGCTGCATTGATGGGCAATAAACAGGCTGAGCTGCTGGGCATTGAACAGGCTGAGCTGCTAGGCATTGAGCAGGCTGTATTAATGGGCACTGATTAGGCTGAACTGCTGGGCAACAAACAGGCTGCATTGATGGTCAATAAGCAGGCTGAGCTGCTGGGCGCTGATCGGGCTGCATTTATGGGCACTGAACAGGCTGCATTGATGGGCACTGAACAGGCTGCATTTATCGGACTGAACAGGCTGAGGTGCTGGGCACTGAACAGGCTGAGGTGCTAGGCACTGCACAGGCTGAGTTGCTGGGCACTGAATAGGCTGAGCTGCTGGGCACTGAACATGCTAAACAGCTGTGCACTGAACAAGCTGAGCAGCTGGGCACTAAACAGGCTGCATTGATGATCACTCCTGATAGGGCTGCATTGATGGGTACTGAACCGGCTGAACTGCTGGGCAACAAACAGGCTGCATTGATGGGCACTAAACAGGCTGAGCTGCTGGGCACTGAACAGACTGAGCTGCTGGGCACGGAAAAGACTGAGCTGCTAAGCACTGAACAGGCTGCATTAACGGGCACTGAACAGGCTGAGCTGCTGGGCACTGAATAGGCTGAGATGCTGGGCACTGAACAGGCTAAACTTCCAGGCACTGAACAGGCTGCATTTATGGGCACTGAGCAGGCAGCATTTATGGGCACTGAGCAGGCTTCATTTATGGGACTGAATAGGCTGAGGTGCTGGGCACTGCACAAGCTGAGCTGCTGGGCACTGAAC
>BLSH010543708.1:4365-15851 GCA_018402905.1 Glandirana rugosa
AGTGAAAAATAAGACCGACTAAATACTCGGGTATATTTTGATAACTAACGGAAGGCATTACAAAAGTACTACAATTAGCCACCCGAATAACCCTAACAAACTTTATATATATTCTAGAAACCTTCTTACAGGTAAAAATATTACAAATGAGATGGCTGTTCCCTCTCTCAACCAAATAATATAAAAACATAACTACGATAATG
This sequence comes from Glandirana rugosa, assembly GCA_018402905.1. Classification (NCBI taxonomy): domain Eukaryota; kingdom Metazoa; phylum Chordata; class Amphibia; order Anura; family Ranidae; genus Glandirana; species Glandirana rugosa. Next base: position 4,569 of record BLSH010543708.1, read on the forward strand.
GAATGCCCAATACCCTTCTTCCAAATAAAGATAATTAAAATAATTCAGGAAACCTTATATATAGGGGTTTATAAATTACCGGCAGAGAACGGTAAATTTCCCCATTAAGAGAACCAGAAAACATTTTGCAACCTCTCAGAGAGAATTACCCCTTTAAATGGCAAGAGACGGCCATTAAATATTTGGGGATATATATTCCAAAGGACTTAATAAAATTAATAGAAATAAACCTTCTTCCCATAACCCGTAAGGTAATAGCATCAATACAAAAATATAATAAACCAACTCTCTCCCTTGTCGGTAGAGTAAACATTATAAAAATGGACATTCTTCCAAAGATCTTATATATATTTCAAACAATCCCAATAAGCCCACCGATTAACATCATGAAAACATTACGGAAGGCAATCAATAGTTTTATATGGGCTCATAAATCAGCCAGAATAAAAAGTGAGACCTTAGTGAGAGCAAAGACCGAGGGTGGCCTAGCTATGCCAGATCTTAGGGCATATGCCAGAGCAGCATCTATAGTAAGGATAGTGGACTGGTACCATAACGGCAAAACTAAACAATGGGTAAAAATAGAAGAAGATATATCCCCCCTCAAACTTAAATCACTACCCTGGATCAACCCAGGCCAGAGACCCAAGACCAAAGATCTACCCCTCTTAGCGGCATCAACAATGAAAATATGGGACAGTCTATTACGCAAAAAGATCTTATCCTCATACATAGGACCAATGACCCCACTGTTTTCTAACCCAGAATTTCTTCCAGCACTTGAAGCTCGGACATTTCTTAAATGGAGGAGTAGGGACGATACAAGAATTATTCAAACAATAGAAAAGGGAAAAATTCGACCATTAGAAGAAATGGGCCAGGAAAACAAACGTAAATGGGTTCAATATTATCAATTAAATACATTCATTAAACATATACAACAGAAAGAAACGATAGACAGGCCAACAACGGAATTTGAAAAATTACTATTACTAGAGAACAAACCAACACATGGACTCTCAAAGATATATAAATTATTAACTTCAAGTGGCCCAGTTACAGAATTAATCTTTATTAAAAAATGGGAAAAGGAATTGGGAATGAAAATCCCTATTCAAGAATGGGAAAAAGCATTTAGAGTAATTCATAATCTCTCGGCTTCGGCAAAACATCAAGAAAGAGGATATAAATTAATAACGAGATGGTATAGATGTCCAACGGATTTACATAAAATAGATAAAAACAATCAAGAAACATGCTGGAGATGTGGGAAAGGGAAAGGTAACATGACACATATCTGGTACAAATGTCCGCTGGCTTTAGATTTCTGGCAGAAAATTCTCAATATTTATCAGTATGTTACTGATAAAAACCAAGCAATTAAACATAAAAATGGCAATATTGTCAATTATTCCAGGCTCGATAAAAAAGATAAAGGAAGATATATGGGGGTATATGTTAACGGCAGCACGCACTATAATAGCACGTAATTGGCGGAAAACAGACAATCTGTCCATACAAGAATGGATATGTGAGATGAACATAATACAGAATATAGAAAAAACAATCCTAATAGAAGAAAAAAATATATATACAATACCAAAGAGATGGCGACAATGGGAAAAATTCAGTACCTCAGCAGATGTTGCACGGTATATGTAAATATTGGTTCATGGGGGGAGAGAGGAAACCTGTGTCCTCTCCCTGTTCCCTATCCCTTTTTTTTTTTTGTTTCCCTTTTTTTTTTTATTTTTTTTTTTTTTTTTTTTTTTATTTTATTTTATTTGTTTGCTGTTTGTTTTTTGGTATGAATGTACGGGTGGTAGGTCATATATATACATTTTGGAGAATTAGGAGAAGATTATAGGAAGGGCATGATGTAAGAAATAAAATTATAAAGGGTTAAGAGGCACCCCTACTTGGTAGAGAAATCCCTTGAAATCAAAAAAAGATGGTTAAGAATAATTTACTCTTTGATGTGTATAGAAATGACAATTCTGTATTTTATGTGGAAAAAGAAAAATGTTTGAAAATAATAATAAAGAAAAGATTGATAATAAAATTGTCATAAGTAGAGCTGAGCGGACACCTGGATGTTCGAGTCCGGCGGGATCAGCCGAACTTCGCAAAAAAGTTTGAGTTTGGCCCCGAACTTGACCCCGAACCCCATTGAAGTCAATGATGACACAAGATTTTGGGCACTAAAATGGCCCTAAAAAAGTCCTGGAAAGGGCTAGAGGGCTGCAAAAGGAAGCAAAATGGGGGTAAGAGTAGGTCAAGTGCCCTGAAAACAAATGTGGATAGGGAAATAACTGAAAATCACATAAAAAAAATAAAAAATGGAGGAGGAGGTGGATGTGGAGTAGGAAGTTGAGAAGGCAGTGACCGTGGCAGTGTAGGTGGTGGAAGTGGTGGTGGAGGAGGAGGAGGTAGCCAACACTGTTTTTTGTTTGTTTTTTTTCTCTTTAATTGGGGTAGCCCCCAAAATATTGAGACATATTAAAAAAAAAAGGATAGGGGCATGGCTAACTGAGCAGGAAGATGGATGTCTTTTTGAAGAGCTCCGGCTTCTATCCAGGGGAATCCTAGACATCTGGGGCCGGGTGAGCAATTATACACCCCAATACACCTCAATGATACAGAGAGGAGCCGCCACACGCTAGCATCGGAGGGCAAGGCACACTGATCGGGCAGAGACAGGCCGCGCAGTGCTGCCTCAGATCGGTCCGGGCCGCCATCTTGGAAGGCCAAGGTCTGTGAACCCCGGCACTCACGGTGGAACCCCCAAACCAGCGACGGTAGACACACCACCTCACGCAAGGGGACAAACGGGGTACAGCCTCAGCAGTACTGCCTTACCCAACTGAAAACCTCCCTAGGTAAGGGCAGCGATGGCACCAGCCTTTGCTCCGGCCACTGAGGCCGCTACAGAGACCCCACCACTTAAATCAGGGGACCCAGGACCACCATCCCAAACAGGCCGCTGAGGCACGCCAGCAATCCCGCTAGCCCACGAGGACCCGCGGTAGCACCGATGCCGGTGACAACGGCTAAGCGAGTCCGCGGCTTCAGGGAGGCCTAAAACACGATAGGCCCGGTGGCCATATTGGGACTCCACAGACTGCTTCAATAGGGGACACAGCACCATCCCTGAACGTTCACACCACAGCAACATGATTGAGATTTAAAAGAACATTACCTACAGCTGAAACACAGAACTAACAGTCGTTCCAAAGATAGCAAGGGTCCAATAGGGGGTGGCCATATTGGGACTCCAACCGACTAGCTCTTTATTAACATCTTCTACAAGCGCAACGCACACTGGTCCCACAAGCCACTGCTCACCCCTGACATACAAGAAAACCGCACAAGACTTCCACAAGCTGATACACCAATCCTGATGTCCAGCTAACTCCTCGCATGCAGCAAGGGGGGAAAGACACATCGTCAAGGCCCGTTTCTAATTCCAATTCCGCTCAACCCCGCATAATGTCCAGAAAAAGAGTAGGAGACCACAAAACTCAAAAATTGACTTCCCTTTTTTTCAAACCGGCCCCATCAACGAAACCAATGAAAAAGGGGGCGAGTAAAAGTGAAGCATATACAGACCTTCCAGAAGACTACGAGGAAGACCCACCACAGGAGACCAACCCTCCCTCTCCCACACATCTATTAGGAGAAAATCCCATCATGGGGAGCCCAGCCAAAGCGAGAATGCATATTGATGCACCGGCACCGGACACTCAGATATCAGACTCGATCTCTAAAACACTCGGGGGACAGAATATGATGCGTTCCACCATGGCCGCATTCCCTACTACAGGTCAACCGGCCAAAGACACCACACTCAAGAACATGCTTGTTTCCCTTCAAACATCACTAATGTCAGATCTAACATCTCTCCTCACGAAAGTCTCAACAGACATAAGCCACATACAAGACCGTGTATGCTGCATTGATACAGGAGTGGAAGCATGCGTATCCACGGTAAATGACATCATTGATACGGTAAATTAAGTTAAGGAGGATCAGTCATGGCTGCGGGCAAAAATAGCAGACCTGGAAGACAGATCAAGACGCAACAATGTCAAACTAAGAGGAGTACCGGAACATATCCAACCTCAGGACCTGCAAAGATACGCCAAAGAACTTATGCACCTTGTCATCCCCAAAGCATCCCCTAGGGATATAATCATAGACCGCATTCACAGAATAGCGAAACCATCCCACCTTGCCGCATCGGTGCCTAGAGACGTATTGATGAGAGTCCATTTTTTCCAGACGAAAGAAAAGCTTCTAAACGGGCTCTACCTCCTCCGTACGAAAACCTACAAATTTTCCCAGATTTCTCCAGATACACCATTCAACTGAGAAGAGACCTTAACCCAGTCACGAAAGGTCTTCACAACCACAAAATCTTGTATAAATGGAAATACCCGGCCACCCTACTAATATCAAGGCAAGACACCACGTACAAAATTGAAAACGTCAATGACGGTCTAAAGCTCCTGCATCAATGGGGGATTCTTCCTGACCCACCTTTGGAATCCACCCACCTCCACTCCCCTTCTGACGCACCGAAACTTCATCGTGAAAGAGGAAGACACACCTCCATGGACCACTAATGCTACACGATAGGGCATTCTGTATCCAAGGTAATATCCCCCCCCACGCTGCAGCTTAAATGCACAGCACTTAACTGCTCTATGAACTGCCACCCCCAAGGGTGATCCTGCGAATAGCAGAAACATCACCACGGAATTCTACATTATGTTTTACTGAAGTTTATCTCGTATCTTCTTTTCAACTTACTTTTTCTTTCAGTGTTCCAGTAGAACCGACCTCTTGATACATCTGGAGGCTCCAAAAGACCCCAGCTTTATATATAAAATAGACTGCTGAGGGCACCACCACTCCTCACCAAACCTTCGACCCAAGACTCCAGAGAACACAAAACTCCTCATTGTAAGTGCCTTTACTTATTGCATTCATAATCCATAGTGCAATATGCCTATTTCCATTCTCTCCATCAATGCACACGGCCTCAACCATCCTGCAAAGAGGAACTCACTCTGGCAGACAGCGAGAGAAAAATGCAGTGATGTACTATGTGTACAGGAAATCCACTTTAAAGGATTTTCACCACCCCAATGTACAAACAAAAACTTCCCCCATATCTACACAGCCTCCCACTCTGACAAAAAAAGAGGAGTCCTTACAGCAATTCGGGACAATGTCATATTCTCCCTTCACCAAAAAGTTGAAGACCCCAATGGTAGATACCTAATCCTAGTGTGCTCAATCAACAGGATACAATATACCCTCATCAACATATATGCACCGAACACCCACCAAATCAAATTTCTTAACAAAGTTCTACGTATAGCAAAACCAATACAACAAGGACAACTCTTGGTTTGCGGAGACTTCAACTCTATCTTGGACACACAATTAGATACCACCAGTGCAGCTAAACAAAGAGGATCTCCACTAAAACACTTCCTCCAGACCCACTGTCTTTTTGACGTTTGGGGATGCCACCACGGATCTGAAAATGATTACACATACTTCTCTCCTTCTCATAGAATGTACTCTAGAATTGATATGTTTCTCGTTGACCAATGGCTCTTACAGAAAATATCAGCCTCCGCGATCCACACTATGACATGGTCGGACCACGCTCCAATCTCTATCACGATCTCAGACTTGTCCCAATACCCCAGGAACACTACCTGGAGGGCTAACAACTACATTCTACAAAACCCTGAGTTTGCCTCAGAAATAGGAAATTACCTGACAACCTACTTCTCAACCAATGTAGGTTCAGTGGCCGACAATTCCATGGTGTGGAATGCCCATAAAGCGGCGATAAGGGGGAAGTTGATACAATTAGCCTCTAGACACAAAAAGTAGAGGACGCAGCGTGTAAACAACCTGACAGACACGATAGCTAAACTAGAGGAACTAAACAAAAGATGCCCCAACTCCCAAACCTCGGCACTACTTCTACAACAGACTAGATCTACGCACTCTCCTACTTCACTCCTTCGAAAAATCACAAAGGGCACGCAAAGCACTATATTATCACACAGCCAACAAAGCAGGGAAAACACTGGCCAACAGACTAAAAGGACACAAGCTCAGAGCCAACATAGACTACCTTCACCACCCACATTCCAAAAAAGGGCTAACGAACCCCCAAGACATAGCTGACGCGTTCAGCACTTACTATGCTGACCTATACAACCTACATAGGGATCCTACAACCCAACAACCATCATTAGACACCATAAATACATTTCTAGACAAGATCAAACTACCAGTACTAAACCATGACCAATTGGCAGTTCTTAACGAACCCTTCACAGAACTAGAGATACGCAACACCATTAACGCTCTCCCATCCAATAAAGCGCCAGGACCAGACGGACTACCAGGGGAATACTACAAGCACTTTCAACCACACATAATAGAATGTCTGACTAAAATGTTCAACGGCGCTGCCTCCTCTGCAAATTTCCCAGCAGAAAATCTTTGAGCACTCATTATTACATTTCCAAAACCAGGGAAGGAGCCGAATGAGACGCAAAACTTTAGACTGATATCCCTATTGAACGTGGATACTAAAATATATGCCAAAGCACTGGCCAATAGACTAAACAATATACTGCCAACATTAATACACCCCAACCAAACGTGGTTTACTAAAGGCCGCCAATCGGCTGATGCCACTAGAAGGCTAATTAATGTGATTCATCATGCAGAGCTCAGCGGGACGCCTTCTCTGCTCCTCTCACTGGACGTAGAGAAGGCGTTCGACAGAGTCAATTGGACTTATTTACAACAAGTTCTAAAAAAATTTGGCTTCACAGGACACATTCTTTCAGCCATATCTGCATTTTATACTAACCCCTCAGCCCAAGTATTTCTATCAGGAACGCTGTCCAAAACCTTCCATATCACCAATGGCACCAGGCAAGGCTGCCCATTGTCCCCGCTAATATTTAACTTCTCACTAGAACCACTAGCAGAAACAATTAGAAACACATAAAATCAGTCTTTTCGCAGACGACGTCATATTAATGCTATCCAACCCGGCTCTTTCCCTGGCAGAGGTACGGAGGGTCCTGGAAGATTTTAGTATGGTCTCATACTACAAAGCTAATGTAACCAAATCCTATGTGTTAGAAATGAAAATTAATGCAACAATGAGTAATCTCTTACAAATCCAAAACTCATTTATTTGGGCTAAAGACAGTATAAGCTACTTGGGGGTACAACTAACCAACTCGGTGAGGAACCTATTCACCACAAACGACATACCTGTTCTAGAAAAGTTGAAAAAGGAATCTAGTGCCTTGCTCAGACACAAAATATCCTGGAGTGGCAGATTAGCTGCATTTAAAATGTTACATCTCCCTCAAATAATGTATCCATTCTGAACCCTCCCAATTCCCATTCCCAAAACGTACTTCAAGTCCTTACAGAAGGCCTTTAACTTCTGTATTTGGAAGGGGAAAAAACCGAGATGTGCAAGGGAGACATTGGTAAAACATAAATATGCAGGAGGGACGGGGACAGTAGACTTCGAGGACTACTATATAGCGTCCATACTAGCACCACCCCGGGACTGGTTCCAACCAAAACCCGCTAAATTATCGAGCTCTATGGAGGCCACATACATACCACAATCACGACTAAGTGGATGGCTACTGAGCACACCGCTTGGAGCAAAAACCCCATCAGCGCCCCCCCCACCATCAAAGCATCAGCCTTAGCGTGGAAAGGCTTAATAGAGAAACTGAAACTACATCAGGGGAACATCCATCCCCTATTCCCAATAGAGACCATTGAAATGGTCACCACCGACCTGAACCTCAAAAACTGGAAATCCAGAGGTATAATGCATATAGATGACCTCAAATCCAGCTCACAAATCAAGTCCTTGCCAACCATTCAATCAGAATTCAAGCTCCCACACACAGAGATATTCACGTATCTGAGAATACGTGAATGCCTCAAAAAGATAACTCCCGAACTTTACTCAATGCCCTCTGTAGTCTGGAATTTCTTCAATTCCACAAAAGAAACGAACAAATCGATCTCACTACTATACAGGAACATACAAAACAAATGGAAATTTTTAAAACAAAAAGCACATACATGCTGGGAAAGGGACCTGGGTTCGACTTACTCAGAACAACAATAGCAACATGCACTGAAATCTATTTTCCAAGCCACCCAATGCTCGGCACTATGGGAACTGACATATAAAATACACCTTAGATGGTACTTCACTCCAGCGAAGATAGCAAGGTTCGACGCCAACAAAGATAATTCATGTTGGCGGTGCTACAGGGAAAAAGGGGACATATTCCATATACTATGGCATTGTACTCTGTTAAACAATTACTGGAAAACGATTTTCCAATTGATACAGGACATAACCGGAGATCCACAAGGGATCTCACCAGAGCTGGGAATCCTGAACCTCACAATAGAACGAATCTCGCCCCAATTCAGAAACGTGGTGTCACACATACTACTAGCAGCAAGGCTAAACATCACGAGGCTGTGGAAAACCAACCACATCCCAAAAGTAGCAGACATGATAGACTTAATAAATACCTACTGCAGCTATGAAATTATGCACGCTTCCAGCCATGGCAGAAAAGGTAAGGCCATCAGATCTTGGTACCCGTGGCAATCCTGGGTAAGCAGGAGACTACAACATTTTGTGGACAAATGAGGGACCAACTGGGACAAAACGGGGAGGGGGGCTGACTCCTCGGGACACAAAAGTGATCCCAATGGGGGTGTCCGGGGGAGTCGTCCACCATCCCTCTTCTCACGAAGGAGCCTGAGGTGAGTAAAGATACAACATTTGGAGGAGGGCGCCGCCAGCAACAGAGAGAGAGTCGGTACAGTTTTGCGAGTTGACGTTTAAAAAGGTAAAAGTTTAAAGTTTATAGTTATTTCATACATTCACACCAGTTTATTGCGACAGGAACGCTAGATCACAAACAATAAGCTCCAAGGGAAGGGTTTTCGGTGATAAATGTGTTTTTATACAGTAATACAGCACTAAGTGCTTGGACATCACCTGAAGTATTATACGAATGTTGTTAGAGCAAGAAATATACAAACCCCAAGTGTCGCAGAGTTTCATAACGACTATGCAAGTTTGATGCAATGATAATATTGTGATTGCTACAAGTACATACATTGAACTACAAATGAATATTAACACGAAGTCAAGCGATGTTTTGTTATTGCACATGTATAATGCTATGTCATGTATTGTAAACAACTCTTAAAAAAACGAATAAAATACATTGGAACATAAAAAAAAGGATACGTTCACTTAAGTATACATCGTCTGCTGGGTGGCAGGTGACACTGGAAATGTAGAGGTGGAGGAAGAGGCAGCAGCAGAAGAGGAAGCAGGAGGAGCCCGAAACCTTTCTTGGATTTTGAGGTACTTATTCCACTGCAGCTCGTGCTTTGCATGTAGATGCCTGGTCATGCAGGTTGTGCTCAGGTTTAGAACATTTATGCCTCACTTCAGGCTCTGATTGCACAGCGTGCAAACCACTCGTGTCTTGTCGTCAGCACATTGTCTGAAGAACTGCCACGCCAGGGAACTCCTTTGAGCTTCCTTTGGTGTGCTAGGTCCCTGGGTGTGGTGGTTAGTAGCAGGCGTATTGTCTAGGTGACGGTCGACCCACTTTTGCAACCTGCTTCCTTTTTTGCTGTGCTGGTGCCTCTGTGCTGCCACATCATCTTCTACCCACTCTTCAATACTGCCCTCCTGGTCAGTCTGCTCACTGTAGAAAGCCGCAGCAGTTTCGTCATCATCAGAGACGTGCTGTGGTGGTGTTTCCATGTCTTCATCCTGAAACAGAAGTGGTTGGGCATCGGTGCACTCAATGTCTTCCACTTCTGGGGCAAGGCTATGTGGATGGCCCACGGAATGCACACCAGCAGAGTCATCAAAAAGCATAAGAGACTGCAGCATGACTTGGGGCTCAGACTGCTTGGCTGATTTACAAGGGGGTGAGGTGAAAGACAGATGGCCATGGGGTTTAGGTGCCAACTCTGAGCTTTCAGCAAGGGACCGGGTGGGAGACAATGTGAAGGAACTGGAGGCATTGTCTGCCACCCAATCTACTATCGCCTGTACTTGTTCTGGCCTCACCATTCGTTGAGCGGCATTCGGGCCTACCATATAACGTTGAAGGTTCTGTCGGCTACTCGCACCTGAGGAAAATGTTTCACTTGTGCGTGTAGCTGGCAGAGATCTACAACGTCCTCTCCTTGCAACAGGAGCTTCACCAACACCACCAATACCAGCAGCACCAGCAGCACCATGACCACGACCATGTCCCTTATTTGACGCTCTCCTCATTCTGGATGCAAATGTACTATTTAGCACAAATTTATATTATTTTTTATAATGCTAATCCCTCACACCAGCATTATAATGGTAATCTGTCCTTAACACCAGCAGCAGGAACCTCTCCCTATACCAGTATGAGATGATTTTATAATGGTATTCTGTCCCTCACACCAGCAGCAGTAACCTCTCCCTACACCAGTATGAGATGATTTTATAACGGTAATCTGTCCCTCACACCAGCAGCAAGAACCTCTCCCTACACCAGTATATGATGATTTTATAACGGTAATCTGTCCCTCACACCAGCAGCAGGAACCTCTCCCTATACCAGTATGAGATGATTTTATAACGGTAATCTGTCCCTCACACCAGCAGCAGTAAACTCTCCCTACACCAGTATGAGATGATTTTATAACGGTAATCTGTCCCTCATACCAGCAGCAGTAAACTCTCCCTATACTAGAATGAGATGATTTTATAATGGTAATCTGTCCCTCACACCAGCAGAAGGAATGTCTCCTTATACTATTCTGAGATGATTTTATAACGGTAATCTGTCCCTCACACCAGCAGCAGGAACCTCTCCCTATACCAGTATGAGATGATTTTATAACGGTAATTTGTCCCTCACACCAGCAGCAGGAACCTCTCCCTACACCAGTATGAGATGAATTTATAAAGCTAATCTGTCCCTCACACCAGCATCAAGAACCTCTCCCTATACCAGTATGAGATGATTTTATAACGCTAATCTGTCCCTCACACCATCAGCAGGAACCTATCCCTACACCAGTATGAGATGATTTTATAACGCTAATCTGTCCCTCACACCAGCAGCAGGAACCTCTCCCTATACCAGTATGAGATGATTTTATAACGGTAAT
>BLSH010543708.1:15861-47052 GCA_018402905.1 Glandirana rugosa
CCCTGTCTAATGGCAATAGTTTAGTAGAGTATGACCATATCCCTCTCCAAGGACGGCGACCACACTCCCTGTCTAATCGTAATATTTTAGTAGAGTATGACCATATAGATGATTTTATAACGGTAATCTGTCCCTCACACCAGCAGCAGTAACCTCTCCCTATACCAGTATGAGATGATTTTATAATGGTAATCTGTCCCTCACACCAGCAGCAGTAACTTCTCCCTACACCAGTATGAGATGATTTTATAACGCTAATCTGTCCCTCACACCCACAGCAGGAACCTCTCCCTATACCAGTACGAGATGATTTTATAACAGTAATCTGTCCCTCACACCAGCAGCAGGAACCTCTCCCTATACCAGTATGAGATGATTTTATAATGCTAATCTGTCCCTCACACCAGCGGCAGGAACCTCTCCCTATACCAGTATGAGATGATTTGATAACGGTAATCTGTCCCCCACACCAGCAGCAGGAACCTTTCCCTATACTAGTATGAGATGATTTTGATAACGCTAATCTGTCCCTCACACCAGCAGCAGGAACCTCTCCCTATACTAGTATGAGATGATTTTATAATGGTAATCTGTCCCTCACAACAGCAGCAGGAACCTCTCCCTATAGCAGTATGAGATGATTTTATAACGGTAATCTGTCCCTCACGCCAGCAGCAGGAACCTCTCCCTATAGTAGTATGAAATGATTTTATAGTGCTAATCTATCCCTCACACCAGCGGCAGGAACCCCTCCCTATACTAGTATGAGATGATTTTATAACGCTTATCTATCCTTCACAACAGCAGCAGGAACCTCTCCCTATACTAGTATGAGATGATTTTATACCGCTAATCTGTCCCTCACACCAGCAGCAGGAACCTCTCCCTATACTAGTATGAGATGACTTTATAACGCTAATCTGCCCCTCACACCAGCAGCAGGACCCTCTCCCTATACCAGTATGAGATGATTTTATAACGGTAATCTGTCCCTCACACCAGCAGCAGGAACCTCTCCCTATACTGGTATGAGATGATTTTATAACGCTAATCTGTCCCTCACACCAGCAGCAGGAACCTCTCCCTATACTAGTATGAGATGATTTTATAACGGTAATCTGTCCCTCACACCAGCGGCAGGAACCCCTCCCTATACCAGTATGAGATGATTTTATAACGTTAATCTGTCCCTTACACCAGTGGCAGGAACCTCTTCCTATAATAGTAGGAGATGATTTTATAATGCTAATCTATCCCTCACACCAGCGGCAGGAACCTCTCCCTATACCAGTATGAGATGATTTTATAATCGTAATTTGTCCCTCACAGCGGCGGCAGCATCCTCTCCCCACACTAGTCTGAGAGCATGTGACATGCAGCGCTACATGACCCATATCGAGGCTGGGTCACATGATGCATTGGCCAATCACAGCCATGCCATTATAGGCGTGGCTGTAATGGCTTCTAAGGGCAAACGAGTGAAACGCTTGCTGATTGGCTGCCCTGCAGCTATTCAAAAGGCGCAAAAAAATACCTGGACTCCAAGTCCAAACCCGGCCTTTTTGTCAAATTTCCGGGTTCGGGACACGGACACCCTAAAGTCCGGTATGAACCCGAACTTTACAGTTCGGGTTCGCTCAACTCTAGTCATAAGTTGTTTCTCACACACAGCATATGCATACTTCCAATTACACCCCAAAATACATTCTGCTACTCCTCCTGAGTATAGCGAGTATTGTGATACCACATGTGTGTGACTTTTTCACAGCCTGGCCACATAGAGAGGTCCAACATGTAGGGAGCACCATCAGACATTCTAGGAGCCTAAATTAGACATCAAATTTCCTAACAACCTATTACACTTTTGAAGGCCCTGGAGCACCAGGACAATGGCATTACCCCAACGTATATTCTATGAGGCTTTATGAGTCTTTTGAATGGTTCATTTTTTTTCCACAAGTCTTTAAAATGTTGAAAGAAAATGAAAACACTTTTATTTTTACACAAAGTGGTCAATTTATAAGATATTTCTAACACAACGCATGTACATAGCAAAAATTAACCCCCAAAATATATTTTGCTACTCATCCCGAGTATGGCGATACCACATGTGTGAGACTTTTACACAGCCTGGCCACATAGAGAGGTCCAAAATGCAGTGAGCACCGTCAAGCGTTCTAGGAGCATAAATCACACTTTACATTTCCTAAAGACCTATTACATTTTTGAAGGCCCTGGAGCACCAGGACAGTGGAATTACCCACAAAATGACCCCATTTTGGAAAGAAAACACCCCAACAAATATTATATGTGTAACTTTGAGTCTTTTGAATGGTTATTTTTTTTCCACAAGTCTTTGAAAAACGTGGAGAGAAAATGAAAACAATTTTATTTTTACACAAAGTGGTCAATTTATAAGATATTTCTAACACATAGCATGTACATAGCAAAAATTACCCCCAAAATACATTCTGGTACTCGTCCTGAATATGTCAATACCACATGTGTGAGATTTTTACACAGCCTGGCCACATACAGAGGTTCAACATGCAGGGAGCACAGTCAGACATTCTAGAAACATAAATTACACATATAACTTCCTAACAACCTATTACACTTTTGAAGGCCCTGGAGCACCAGGACAATATAAACGCCCACAAAATGACCCCAATTTGGAAAACAAACACCCCAACGTATATTCTATGAGGCATTATGAATCTTTTGCACAGTTAATTTTTTTTCCACAAGTCTTCAGAAAACGTGGAAAGAAAAGGAAAACGTATTTTTTTACAAAAAGTTGTAAATTTATATGATATTTCTAACAAATAGCATGTACATAGCTATAATTACCCTCCAAAATACATTCTGCTAATCATCTCGAGTATGGCGATACCACATGTGTGGGACTTTGACACAGCCTGGCCACATAGAGAGGTCCAACATTCAAGTAGTACCTTCAGGCGTTCTAGGAGAATAAATTACTCATCTAATTTCATTCCTACCTATCACACTTTTGAAGGTCCTGGAGCACCAGGACAATGGAATTACCCACAAAATGATGCCATTTTGGAAAGCAAACACCCCAATGTATATTTTATGAGGCATGGGCTGCAGATAGGTACTTGGGTACTCTGTTGGGCTGCAGATAGGTACTCGGGTACTCTGATGGGCTGCAGATAGGTACATGGGTACTCTAATGGGCTGGAAACAGGTACTTGTGTACTCTGATGGGCTGGAGATAGGTAAACGGGTACTCTGATGGGCTCCAGATAGGTACTCGGGTACTCTCATGGGCTGGTGACAGTTACTTGGGTACTCAGATGGGCTGGTGACAGGTACTCGGGTACTCTGATGGGCTGGAGACAGGTACTTGGGTAATCTGATGGGCTGTAGATAGGTACTTAAGTACTCTCATGGGCTGGTGACAGGTACTTGGGTACTCAGATGAGCTGGTGACAGGTACTCGGGTACTCAGATGGGCTGTTGACAGGTACTTGGGTACCCAGATGGTTTAGTGACAGGTACAATAGGTACTCAGAGGGGCTGGTGACAGGTACTTGGGTACACAGATGATTTGGTGACAGATACTTGGGTACTCAGATGGGCTTGTGACAGGTACTCGGGTACACAGATGGGCTGGTGACAGGTACTCAGGTACTCATATGGGCTGGTGACAGCTACTTGGGTACTCAGGTATGCTGATGGGCTGGTGACAGGTAATCAGGTACTCAGATGGACTGGTGACAGGTACTCGGGTACTCGGGTACGCTGATGGGCTGGTGACAGGTACTTGGGTACTCTGATGGGCTGGTGACAGGTACAATGGGTACTCAGGGGGACTGGTGACAGGTACTTGGGTACACAGATGATTTGGTGACAGGTACTTGGGTACTCAGATGGGTTGATGACAGGTACTTGGGTACTCTGATGGGCTGGTGACAGGTGCTTGGGCACTCAGATGGGCTGGTGACAGGTACTCAGGTACTCAGATGGGCTGGTGACAGGTACTCGGGTACCCGGGTATGCTGATGGGCTAGTGAAAGGTACTCGGGTACTCTGATGGGTTGGTGACAGGTACTCAGGTACTCAGATGGGTTAGTGACAGGTACTCAGATGGGCTGCAGATAGATACTCGGGTACACTCATGGGCTGGTGACAGTTACTTTGGTACTCAGATGGGCTGGTGGCAGGTACTCAGGTACTCTGATGGGCATGAGACAGGTACTTGGGTAATCTGATGGGCTGCAGATAGGTACTTAAGTACTCTCATGGGCTGGTGACAGGTACTTGGGTACTCAGATGAGCTGGTGACAGGTACTCGGGTACTCAGATGGGTTGGTGATAGGTACTTGGGTACTCAGATGGGCTGTTGACAGGTACCTGGGTACTCAGATGGGTTGGTGAGAGGTACAATAGGTACTCAGATGGGCTGGAGCAGGTGCTAGGGTACACAGATGGTTTGGTGATATGTACTTGGGTACTCATATGGGCTTGTGACAGGTACTCGGGTACTCAGATGGGCTGGTGACAGGTACTTGGGTACTCTGATGGGCTGGTGACAGGTGCTCGGGTACTCAGATGGGCTGGGGACAGGTACTCTGATGGGCTGGTGACAGGTACTCAGGCACTCTAATGGGCTGGTGACAGGTACTCGGGTACTCGGGTATTTTGATGGGCTGGTGATGGGTACTCGGGTACTCAGATGGGCTGGTTACAGGTACTCAGGTACTCAGATGGGTACTCAGGTACTCAGATGGGTTGGTGACGGGTACTCAGGTACTCAGATGGGCTGGTGACAGGTACTCTGAGGGGCAGGCGACAGCTACTCGGGTACTCTGATGGGCTGGTAACATATACTTGGGTACTCGGGTTCTCTGATGAGCTTGTGACAGGTACTCGGGTACTCGGGTATTCTGGTGGGCTGGTGACAGGCACTTGGGTACTCTGATGGGATTGTGACAGGTGCTCGGGTACTCAGATGGGCTGGTGACAGGTACTCAGGTACTCAGGTGGGTTGGTGACAGGTACTTAGGTACTCAGATGGGTTGTTTACAGGTACTCAGATTGGCTGGTGACAGGTACTTGGGTACTCAGGTGAGTTGGTGACAGGTACTTAGGTACTCAGATGGGTTGGTGACAGGTACTTAGGTACTCAGATTGGCTGGTGACAGGTACTCAGGTACTCAGATGGGCTGGTGACAGGTACTCAGGTACCTTGATGGGCAGGTGACAGGTGATCTGATGGGCTGTGACAGGTACTTTAATGGGGTTGTGACAGGTAATTTGATGGGGTGGTGAAAGGTCCTCTTTATTACTGGGGAGGCAGTGGCTCTTTACCCTGATCAGAGCTGGGCTTTGTCCAAGGGACAAGCCTCAACCCCAAGCACTGCGCACGCCCCCGGGGGCATGCAAGAGCGGCAGGAATGCGGATCTCCATAGTGACCGGCTGTGATTGGGCACAGCTAGTCACGTGGTAAAGAGCCAGATTTTATCCACTCTTTACCCTGATCGGGGATGGGCTGTGTCCCGAGGACACGCCTGATCCCCGATCGCCGCACTGCAGGCCCCTGGGTATCCGCAGTAGCGGCAAAATACCGAGGACGTCATATGACACCCACCCAGGATGGGAGATCCCATCTATGGACGTTATTTGACTATAGCCCGGTGCTGAAGGGGTTAAGGCAAGAAGATCTTGTTAATGAAGACAGATTAATATGAATAAAAAAGAACCTGAAAAGGGAGGTCTGACAGAAAGATATTGGGTGATCCTAAAAACTGGAGAGATACTCTGTGAAGGAGCTTTATAAAGATTAATCCATCGCCCTTTCTCTAATTGGTCCATCTTGGATCTGCAGAGAAAAATCATAACCAAATCTTCCATCGCAGAGATATTTGAAAACAATAAGAAAGAGGAAGAAGCTTTATTTGGTGCTGTGAGATCCCCAACTTTAAAAGCACCAAAAAAAAAGCAAGAACAAAGGCCGTTCTGAACAAGATAATCTCAAACGAGGAGAAGCAAACTGATTCCAGTGCCGACATCAGTTTCCCTAATAATTCAGAAGAAATTGGGCATCTATTGTCAATAGCCGGGGGAAGACCTTCTAAAATCTTTCAGCACTTGCTTGACTGGAAAAAAATAAGATAGAGAAGGAAGGCCCGCAAACTTAAGAAAGAATGAGGCCCCTCCTAAAATTTTGTTAACTGAAGCAGGACTGAGTTTTGCCCGGATTAGACAGGAAACAAAACATAAAGCCGTATAGGAGTTAACTGAATTGAAAGAAAGATTAGGGACTGAAGGTACACAATTTAGACCAGGCTTGTAAGTATTCTTCCCAAATTTTAGGAGCAATGGAATGCCTTAAATTAGCATTGAATAGTCCCAAATCAGGCCCCAGAGAAATTCCGGGCATGGAAATCCTTCTTGATCTGCCTCTGGAGCTAGCACTCGAAACAACTGGAACTGCGAAAGAGATAATCTGCAATCTTGTTAGTAAAACCAGGAACATGTTTCGCTTTAAGTCAAATGTTATAAGTCATACATTGTGAAACCAAAAAACGGAGTAGTTTATTACTGATTCAGAGTTTGATGATAAACAGTTTACAGCAAAAAATACTCCTCTATTATCCGTATGAAGGATAACATGTTTATTCTCAAAAAATGGTGCCAAATAACAATAGCTACAACCACAGTGAATAATTCTAGTAAAACCAGATTACAGTTAATATCTGGTGACTTCCAAGACTTAGGCCATTTATCAGCACACCAATGACCGTCCAGGAAAGCGCCAAAGCCAACAGATCCGGATGCATCAGTAAATAAGCGAATATCTAAGTCTTCAATGAAATCGTTCTGCCATAGTGCACAGCCATTGAAATTGATCAGGGATTGGTCCCAAACCTTCAAATCCTCCTTAAAGTGGGGTTCCACCCAAAAGTGGAACTTCTGCTTTAAGGGAAGGTGACCCCCCAACATGCCACAATTGGTATGTAATTTTTTTTTTGGGGGGGACCGGGGATCCTGTTTTCACAGGGTCACAGGTCCACTTCCTCTCCTAGAGCCGCAGCTCTGGAAGGAAGTTCACCTTCCCCCTCCCACTTGGAGATCTTCTGGGACACGTCACAGGTCCCAGAAGATATGCCGGCCATTCACAAGGCGAAGCGTGACTCGCGCATGCGCATTGCGCGTTCGGCTTTAAAGCCAAAGCCGGGTGTCCACACTTGTGATGCTGGTGCTGGTGCTGCTGAGGGGAGGGGGAGAAGAGCCCTTGGGTGGCCACATTGCTGAAGTGAGGGACAGGTGAGTGTCCGATTGATAAAAGTCAGCAGCTACCCTTTTGGTAGCTACTGACTTTTAACTGGGGGGAACTGCGCTTTAATGGGATGGGTAATAGAAATGCGAGAAGGAGGAATTTTAAGCCCCCTAGTGGATAAAGCAAATCTTCAAGAGAAGATTCTGGCTACCAGAATTACTCTAGACACGAAAACGAAGAGTCCCAACAAGGACTGAACATCCCGTAAAAGAACCTTTCTTCTTGATAAAAAACTAGCAATAAGTGACCTTATCTTTATACTTTTTGACATCGGTAAATGGAATTCCATGGTGAACAAATCAATTGTAATGCCCAGGAATTCAATGACAGTCACTGGGCCCACAGTTTTCTCGTGGGCTAGGGAAATGCCAAAGGACTCACAGATGTTGAAAAAACAATCTAACATATCAGAACAAACTTGAGCTTCAGCTGGACCTATAAATAAAAAATCATTCAAATAATGAATGGCGCCACCCTGGGGAGAATTCAGAGAAAACCCACTGTACAAAGGTTGAAAAAGCTTCAAAATGAAAACAGAACTTGGAAAAACCCATGGGCATACACTTATCAAAATAAAATGCATCATCAAAATAAAAAATAAGAGAATTGAAACCCATGGGATGGACAGGTACACAGATTTTATGTCAGCTTTTGCCATTAAGGATGACGTGCCATATTGCCTTAGCAGAACCAATGATTTGTCAAAGTAAGCATAAGATACAGATGATCCAAATTTTGTTATTTCATCATTCAAAGAATTACCATGGGGGAAGGATAAATGATGAATCAAACAAAAGGAACCTGGCTCCTTGATAAATGAAAATGTATAAAAAGGGGAAGAGAAAGGTCCAGCTATTCTACCTTGTAATTCTTTTGAAATATTTTCCCTAACTATGCCAGGGTGCGCAAGGACAGAACGTAAATTTCTAACCGCAGAACAACCCTAGCCTAAAAAGGAAGGGACAAGAAAACCAAACTGGTATCCTCTATAAAATAGTTCTGCCATCTTGCGGACTGGGCATTGTTCTAGCCAGAACAGCATTTTTGACAACCTCACTGGCATCATGCCTTTTGCATTACTGTCTCTTCACTGAAGTGTGCTATAGGATTTTTTAAAACAGTGGGTGCCGGGTGGGAACCTGTGCAGAATGAACATTCATGCTTGTACATGCAATTAGATAAGAATCTGCATTAGGAATCATTATATGAGAAGCATACTCCCTTACAGAAGGTAGACTGGGTATTTACTGGGGATCTCTGTGAATATTGAGGTCTTTGTAGCAACATAAGTTTCAACAACAGCCCTACATCCTTAACCCCCCAGTGGAGGGATGGGTGAACCGAGAGCTTTTGACTAAAGCTCTAGTCATAGCTGAACCAAGAAATGCCTCCAAAGTGGTGTATGCCTCAGCCACTATATCCAAGTGTTGGAACAATCCTGAGCATTTTTCAGGAAAACGCTCACCCATCACTGATGCAAAAATACAGAAGGCTTGAAGCCAGTTATGAAAAGTCAGAAGAATTGCCCTCCTCCTATATTCTTCAGACATGTCATCCATTTTCTTATCAGATTTCAGCAAGAATTATTTTCATGATAGGAGCAAGGATAAAATATCTATGAATTCTCCACGCCATATCTTTTCTTTAACAGTGGTAGATTATAGTCCAGATGAGACAATTCACAGGGGAGAGCCTCCTTGAGACATGATTCAGAAACCAGGGCTGCTTTGACCGGTAAAGAAAGTGAAGAATTTAAAACAGATGCAGGAATAGAAGAAATAATACTAGTATTACTAATATTAGCAGGTAATTTATCCATATTAGAAGCAATAGTATTTAGTGGGTTAACACACAGCAGAATGTCGGGGTTACCTTGTGAAAACGCAACATCATCAGACATAGGTATACCACCTGAGCCACTGCCATTCCATACAGTACCAATATTGTGAGATTCATTAAATTTAGCAAGTACATTGGCCAATGAACCAACTACTTTACCCAATTCAGAAAAACCTTTTTCTTTTTAGTTTCAATATTTTTATTGAAGTTTATCTTACAAAATAGAGCAGTTAACGTAGAATAATTTTCAACAATAATCAAATACATATTACCAATTTGTATCAGAAGTGCATACAAAAGGGGGTAAGTAGAGCAATCATTAGAGAATAAAAGAGAGGTGTAGTGAGGATCGAGGTGAATAAATTAGGCAATCAAACAAACTAATAAGAGAATCAAGGCTTCAGAATCACAGAAGTCCATTGTACTAGTTTATGAGAACAAACTATAAGTCAAGTCGACCCTCGGCTCAGACCATGTAACTAAACTGGAGCCCTCCATAACAAGCCCCACAGGAATGGTGACCCTCTATAGGGCCACCTTTAGGTGGCCCCGCTTTGGATACACCCTGATGGAAAGCTCCCAGACCCCCAGCACCCCCAATGGGATCAAACTGTGCCGAGAGCTGAGGACCCCCCATCCCCCATAGGACCCCCCCAGAGGGCCCCATTCTCTAAAGGAATCCTTTGATCGTCTCCGCCGGGTCAACAAAAGAGCCATCATTGACGCCTCAACTCTCGATTCTTTGTTTGCGATCCCCAACACCCTCAGGGACATAGTGGTGGCGATGAATAAAAAGACGAAGAGAAAGAAGGGAAAGGAGTAAGAAAAGAGGAAGATAAGGAGAGGAATGCCTAAGAGAGAGTGGGTGTAGCAAAATAGCTGTTGACTCTATCGTTCACTTGAAGATTTTAGTTCCCTGGAACGCCTGGAGTTAGGGAAACTCCTACGAAGGTCGCCCATGGTACCCAAATCAATTCGAATTTATGCAGATTATCTGTTAGAATGCTAGCTAGCCTTTCTTGTGTCATTAACCAGGAGATTTTCCGAATAGCTGCTTTTAGGGAAACCCGTTCTTGTTTCCAAGCCCTAGCTATTGTAACCTTGGCTCCCAGTAAGATAAAATGAATTAATTTCCTGTTAGATTTTGTGGCGTTAGGGATGTAGTTGTTTAAAAGTGCTATAGTAGGGGACCTTGCTAGTTTGCATCCTGTTACCTTATGAATAATACGGAATATTTTAGACCAAAAAGACCATTTTCTTGGGCATTCCCACCAAACATGGGCCATGGTGCCCTTAAGAAGACACCCCCTGAAGCATAGCGGATCAGCAGCTGGATAGAATATAGTCAGTCTAGCTGGTGTGAGATACCATCTCATCATAACTTTTAAAATGGCTTCAGAGATAGTGGTGTTCAGGATACCCTTGAAGGATCTGGAGCCGGCAGCTTGCCACTTGTCCAGTTCCCATTCAAACTGGAGATCTGATTCCCAGTTAGTCATAAAGGCTGATTTTTTAATGGGAAGAGTGAGTGCTTCGTAGATGACCGAGATACCACCCTTCTGCAGTGATGGCTGACCACACCAACGTTCATAGTCTGTAAAACTCGGGGGGAGTGGTTTATCCCTCCAAATTTTGTGGAGAAAATTGGAAATTTGATAAAATCTAAAATACTCTGAGTTTGGAAGCTCTAATTTGTTTACACAGTATTTGAGAGTGATCAGACCAGCAGCCGTGAAGAAGTGTCCAATGCGGAACAGCCCCTTGTTTAGCCACCATTGAAAGACTTTGATGTTTAACCCCAGGGGAAAGTCTGGGTTATTGAAGAGGTGTGCTAAAGGTTTAACTGAGGAAACTAAGGAGGATGTATGTCTGATCTTATCCCAGAGGGCCAGTTCGTTAGAGAGTGTAAGGGCCATGATTGGAGGTCTATCTTTAGGAGAACACCATAGAAGAAAATCTAGTGTCGCGGAGTGGCCTGCCTTTCTATCGGCACCAAGTCCTGCCCTTCCTGCCTAAAGTATATTGAAGACAATTGGACTAGCCTGGCTGCTTGGAAATATCTCAATATATGGGGTAAACCCAGTCCTCCCCTGCGTCTATAATGAAATAGGGTTTGTTGGGGGATCCTATATCCTGAGTTTCCCCAGATGAGTTTAAGGATTTTGCTTTGAAAAGAGGAGAGGTGGTCCATACGGATAGGAACTGGCAAAGAGCGAAAAAGGTAGAGGAGTCTAGGCAGCAAAGTCATTTTCACTGAATTAACTCTCCCAAGCCATGAGATATCTTGCTTAGACCAAAGCTTAAGATCATCTTCTAGCTTTCGGAACATCGGAGGAAAGTTATTGCCATATAAGGTTTCGTATTTAGAGGTGAGGTTTATCCCCAGATATTTAATTGAGGTGTCTCTCCACCTGAACTTGAACTCCATCTTAAGCTTGGCGATAATCTCAGGAGAGAGATATTTAGGGCTTGTGATTTAGTATAATTAACTCTGAGGCCCGAGATCACAGAGACATCTTTAAGGAGCTGACATAACAAGGGGAGGGAGGACTGTGGGGAAGTTATGAAGACTAGTAGATCGTCAGCAAATAGACCACATTTGTGTTCTTGTTGTCCACATAACACCCCTTTGATAAGTTGATTATCTCTGATGGCTATAGCAAGGGTCTCTATTGCAATAGCGAAAAGTAGCGGGGATAGTGGACAACCCTGCTTAGTGCCTGTTTTGATTGGAAAAGAATTGGAGTAGAATCCCTGCAGTTTAAACATAGCTTGTGGTGAAGAATAGAATGCTCTGATAAGGCCTATAAACCTCTCCCCAAAACCCCAATACTTCAGAAGGGATAACAGATAAGTCCATGAGACCGAGTCAAACGCCTTACATAGGTCCAGGGAGAGCAACATCCCCTTCTGAGCCTGCCCTCCTGTCCAATTGGATTGAAGTATTGAAACTATATCAATTGCCCTTCTGACTTGATCAGGACCACGTTTAACCTTTTTCAACCTTCTTCCCCTGTTACCTCTGCGTCCTCTTCTTTGGGCAGTAGGGTGAGCTGGATGACTGCCATTCTCCAGGTTCTCCTACAGGTGCAAACTGGGCATGCTTCATATCAGCTGAAGCTGATACCAACGGGACTGCCTCTATCTCTAGACACCTCCTCAGCCACTCCGCCCCTCCGCAGCCTTCAGCTTTCTGGAAGATATGGTGCAGCAGTTCCTCCATGACACAGTTACCACATTCTTGCAGCAGCACGGGGCTCCTGGAGCAACCTAAAACAAGAGGAGGGGAGGGGAGGGTAGAACTGGGCAGGAAGGCAGCCCTTTGTGCTGTCCCATGGAGCCCCGCATAAGTATTAGGGGCTTAATCATTAGCTAATCTTAATAAAGAAGCCCTCATTGCCAACCCAATTCTGGAGTAATTTATACCAGGTGATGATGGAAAAAATCCAGCTGTGGGATTACTGGCTTCCTGAAGAATGATTGGTCCAGTCTGTCTCCTTCTAACCACAGACTGGGTAGTTGTCTATTTAAACTCCACCAGATGGGGCGTTAAAAATCTCAAAAATCTTGTTACCATTAGTGGTGCCTCTAGAACCTGCTTAAAGACGCACTCCAGGAAGATGGAAGAAAATGCATACATGCAGCAATAAGCTTACCTTATCTTTCTCTTTTCCTTTCTCATCTATTCCATTAAGGTCAAGTTCTTTTTCAAACGTTGCATCAGCAGGGTCCTAGTATTTTACATTGTAACTTCCTAGTTAGAGGACTGATCATCCCAGCAGCTCTCTGTGTGCCTGGCACCTCGTCATATCAATTCACTTCACAGTCAAATAACTCTGATGTATTAGGGGCCCATACCTGTATAGTGGCCCCATATCACACAGCTCCAACTCCCCCTGCCAGGTTCTGTCTATCTCCATCCTGCTCCTGTCCCTCTCTGCCCCATTTGGCAGAGTACCAAAAACATCAACAACATTAAGTCTGCGGTCATCCTAGACTGAGTTCCAGAGCTCTGACATGCTGAGGTCATTTTTGTAAAAAGTCATTTTGCCTTCTTTTTTCTTTTGAAGCAATAGGACAGCTCCCCAGATATTCGTGATGACTGTGTGTGTATGACTGTTATGTACGTACATGTCTCTAGTCTGTTGTGCCTTTTTTTTTTTCCTCTCTTTCTTTTTCTTCCCTCTTTTTCCCCTCTTACCTTGTTTCCTTCCCCCGGGACACTCATATTCCATAAAGAACACTAGTTAGCCATACCTATATGGCGTTAAATCTGAATATGTTGGACTGGGTTTGGAGGTCTATCTAACCATACCTTTATTTATGGGAATTTGTTGTTTACATGTATGTACTGTATCTATAGGCTGTGGAAATTCTTAATAAAATTTATTTAAAAAAAAAAAAACAACATTAAGTCTGAAAGAGAGATGAAAAGAAGAGAGCACATGAGAATTCAAAGATAGAAAGATTTATAAATTTATAGCTGTATTGTGCTTGGAATGTCTTACAGCTCACTGTCCACTAGGTCTGCTATGATTTTTTTACATAAGCTATAAGTCAAGAGTAGTCCCTTTTCGGTGCTGAAGTTGCTCACTATGCAAAACATAGCTTCTATGTGTCCTGTCTGTGTGTGGATTAACCTGGGCTGCAGATAGAAATGCTTCTGCCACTTCACTCAAATACAGCTTCTGAGTAAAGTGGTTGGAAGAATTTCTGTCTGCAGCTCAGGTTAACTCTTCATGGAGATAGGGCACATAGCAGCAAATAATTATATTGTGTGCAGCTCTACCATAGAAGAGGGAGTCTTAGGTTATTTTTTTTTTATCTATGCACAGGGATAAGGGAGATTGCTGGCAAGTGTGTTGATATTTACAGGAGATACCCACCCACGGCAGCTCCTCTACTTTTTATTTCAGACACCTTATGGGATACGAAATACTGCAGGGCAGTATGCATCAGTCAGGAAATGACATAGATTGACCTCTGAGTCCTACCTCCGGGCTACTGCTGCTACTAGAATTTTTGAAGCCCTGTGATGACATCACAAAGCAGAAGAAAAGCCATATCACTCTGCAGGACACAACATATGCTTGGTTTTATAGTTAGAGGGAGTGAGGGGGTTGGGTTATCTAATCTTTCTAATCTAAGTATGCAGAACATGCTTGGAGCAATTCAAATGCAGGTCAGAAGGTTAATTGCAGGTCAAATGCACCTGGCACTAAATTATAAACAATCTTAGAACTATCTGAAACTCATGTCAAACTGATGCCATTAACACAGGCTCAAAGCCTATCCACTTAGGCCCTAACTCTCTTTGATGTACTCCTATGGATGGAGAATACAATATTATAAGAGTAAATACAGCTACTGTCTGACATAGAATGTCTTGAAAAAGTATTCATACCCCCTAAAATTTTTCACATTTTGTCATGTTACAACCAAAAACATAAATGTTTTTTATTGTTTTATTGGGATTTTATGTGTCAGACAAGCACAAAGTGGCACATAATTGTGAAGTGCAAGGAAAATGATAAATGGATTTCAAATTTTTTTTACAAATAAATATGTGAAAAGTGTGGCGTGCATTTGTATTCAGCCCCTATTACTCTGATAATCCTAACTAAAATCTAGTGGAACGAATTGCCTTCAGAAGTTACCTAATTAGTAAACAGAGCCCACCTGTGTGTTATTTATACTCTGTATGAATACAGCTGTTCTGTGGAGCCCTCAGAGGTTTGTTAGAGAACCTTAGTTAACAAACAGCATTGTGAAGGCCAAGGAACACACCAGACAGGTCAGGGATAAAGTTGTGGAGACGTTTAAAGCTGGATTAGGTTATAAAAAAAATACCTCAAGCTTTGAACATCTTACGGAGCACTGTAAAACTCATCATCCAAAAATGGAAAGAGTATGGCACAACTGCAAACCTAACAAAACATGGCCATCCACCTAAACTGACAGGCCGGGCAAGGAGCACATTAATCAGAGAAGCGGCCAAGTAACTCTGGAGGAGCTGCAAAGATCCACACCCCAGATGGGAGAATCTGTCTAACTACTATTAGTCATGCACTCCACAAATCTGCCCTTTATGGAAGAGTGGTAAGAAAGCCATTGTTGAAAGAAAGACATAAAAAGTACTGTTTGCAGTTTGCGAGAAGCCATGTGTGGGACACAGCAAACATGTGGAAGAAGGTACCCTGGTCAGAAGAGACCAAAATGTAACATTTTGGCCTAAAAGCAAAACACTATGTGTGGCTGAAAACTAACACTGCACATCACCCTGAACACACCACCCCCACCATGAAACATGGGGTGGCAGCATCATGTTGTGGGGATGTTTTTCTTCAGCGGGGACAAGGAAGCTGGTCAGACTTGATGGGAAGGTGGATAAAGCCAAGTACAGGGCAATCTTAGAAGAAAACCTGTTAGAGTTTGCAAAAGACTTGAGACTGGGGTGGAAGTTCACCTTCCAGCAGGACAATGACCCTAAACATACAGCCAGAGCTACCATGGAGTGGTTTAAATCAAAGCATATTCATGTGTTAGAATGGCCCAGTCAAAGTCCAGACCAAAATCCAATTGATAATCTGTGGCAAGACTTGAGAATTGCTGTTCACAGATGCTCTCCATCCAATCTGACAGAGCTTGAGCTATTTTGCAAAGAAGAATGGGAAAAAATGTCACTCAATAGATGTGCAAAGCTGGTAGGGACATCCCCAAAAAGACTTGCAGCTTGCAGCAAAAGGTGGTTCAACAAAGTATTGACTCAGGCGGGCTGAATATAAATGCATGCCACACTTTTCACATACAGCTGTATTTATTTGTAAAAATTGTTGAAATCAATTTATCATTTTCCTTCCACTTCACAATTATGTGCCACTTTGTGTTGGTCTATCACATAAAATCCCAATAAAATAAATTTACATTTTTGTTTGTAACATGACAAAATGTGGAAAATGTCAAGGGGTATGAATACTTTTTCAAGGCACTGTACAAAAATGTAAATGATAAAAGAGAGTTTTTTAACAATACACATATAATTGTTCAGTAAGAAAACTCCTAAAAGCAATGTTTCTTCTAGAGCTGTAATATGCTTTGTTTTAGAGTAGAAGATCAGAGTATTTCATTTTTAGCACACATTCTGTCAATAACGACATGTACATGTCTACTTTAATGGGAATGGCATTCTGTCAAAATAGCAGAAGTAGAGACAATTATGTTTTACATTGTTTTTAACTGAAGGTGTGAAACATTTTTACTGATAGCGGTGATGTGGAACACACTGGAAACATTTTCTTTTCTATGATGAGAGTCTCAAGTTTTTCTTTTTCTGATTCTTTTTTGAACAAAATATGTGTCCATAAATGTTTTATAGTAACAGATTATAATATTATGTTTAAATAATTATTGCAGCATCAAAGACAGTTTTAATGACATTTAGCTTAATCAAAGTACATGTAAACCTAATCACTAAATCTTAAAAATCTTTAAAATGCTTAGGGAATTTCAAAAGTAATTTTCAATCTTATTAGATCTGCAGCTTTCATTAAAATCCCACCTGGTTATACTGGGATTTAAGTTTCTTGTTTAAGCACTTCTTATTATAGGGTGACAACTATCTGTCCCTGTCCTCCAATTGTGCTCCTGCATTGTCACTGTGTCACATGAGCTTCTGATGGAGACTACAAGTGGCTGTATTAATGAATACTAAATAGGCAGAATCACTGTTGTCAGGAAATCCACCCTGAGAAATTATGTGCTACAGTTGCTGGTGTGGACATGGTCACAAAAAGGATTGAAGTGATAAGCTGTGCTTATATGAAAAAGGTGAAAACAGTGGGGTTAATTTACTAATACTGGAGCATGCATAATCTGGTGCAGCGCTGCATGAAAACCAATCAGCTGAATGAGCTGAAGTTAGAAGCTGATTGGCTACCATACACAGCTGCACCAGATTTTGCACTCCAGCTTTAATAAATCAAGTGTTCATTAAAAAATATTAACTGTGGATAGACCAGCCAACTGAGGAGGCTGAAGCAAGAACATGGTGCTGAGTAGCAGTGTGTAGCTGCGAGCTCTGCATGTCTCCCCCAAGTGAGCATGTCAGGAGCATTTTTAACTCCTGTAAGAAGCTTGGCCCAAACTCTCATTCCAGCAATAAGCTATCTGACTGAATGGCATGACTGAGGCTTGAAATCTGGAGACCGATAGAGATCCTTTCCCCCGAAGAGTTCAGACGACCTGCGGGTGCTCCCGTCCCTGGAGACCACTGTGACCCAGGCCGGCAGACTGAGCAGAACAAAGCAGCAGTGTGTTGGAGTGGCCTGAGTGGTCAGGACTGATTAGAGGGACTCGGGAGTGTTCGGTGCATCTTGGGACCTGGGCTTGAGAGAAGGGAGCCGAGTGGGGAGGGCTCAGTCTGCGAGCCCCACTGTGGTCTGAGGACACACACAGACACCGGAAGCAGGCTGAAGAGACAGAGCCAGAGGCCCCCGACAGAAGAGCAAAGGGAGTGTAAGCAGATGTTCGGATGGGCCCGTGGCGAGACTGAGGGACCAGCCATAATCATAACCGGAGCCACGGGCCCTGAATGAGGTCCCTGACTTAGAGGTATGTGGGACCATTAGCCTGATCCCTGATCCAGAGGTGCTTGGAGACTAGGTCAGTGGTAGCCCTGGAAGGAGATAGACTGGCAAGCCTGGAAAGGATCTATATTTGATTGAATTGTAACATTTATAAACATTAACCGTTCCTGCTTACCTCTAAGCTTGTATGACTTTTCTCCTTGGTACTATCAACTGACTTTTTCACTCTTGACATCGAAACCTTAATTTTCTCAAGAATAAAACCCTGTCCCTGACAGTATAAAACTTTGATCACAACTAGAGTCACTGTATTAAGCCACTAATATATTATTTATCTTTTAAGTGACTCTAGTATGTGACTAAAGAAGCCCAATGGCTCAGTTGCTTACATTTCATATGCCTGGTACCTACTAGCCTACTAGCCTAGACCACATATGAATGATTTAATCTATGTGGTGTGGTCCATTAGGTTTGTATAAAGCTGCTTCAACAATGGTGACCAGAGAACCTGTTTGCCTGACTATTTATCCGGTGATCAACACCTAAAAAATGAACTATATGAATTAAAAAATATTTATACAAAATCTGCATTAAAACTGAGGAAAGGAGGGAGAAGACAGAAAGAAAAAGAGAATTTGCCCCCCCCCTCTCCTTTTTTTACTTTCAATGATTTTTATTGAAAAGAAAAATGTTGCATTAGATAACAGGTTATGTAACCGATGAAAAGTACATCATAAGCTTGAATGCAGTAATGTACACCGAATAAGAAAAAAGAAACAAAACAAAAGAAACAAGTGTCCCTATTATAAAAATGACAGAACCCTCTGTATTAGCTAAACAAAATTTGAATTTGTATTTTACACAGAGCAATGAACTTTGGAGTTATCCCCTCTCCTTTTTTTTTTTCCTCCCTTGTACAATTTTGCAAACTATATAAGTGCTGCCATGAAACTTAGATCTGTCCCAAACCACACTTACCAACTCTGAAGTGGCA
Source organism: Glandirana rugosa (assembly GCA_018402905.1). Lineage (NCBI taxonomy): Eukaryota > Metazoa > Chordata > Amphibia > Anura > Ranidae > Glandirana > Glandirana rugosa. The sequence continues at coordinate 34,590 of BLSH010543708.1, forward strand.
TTTTTCTACCAGATTCCTTGTTGGAGCACTGCACCTCATTTTATTGCTTGAGAAGATAATTTAGGCCAATCTTGACAGCTGTGCTGCGCCTGCATTGCTGCCGCCAACTCGGCCTGAGGGAGAAATGGGGAGGAAGGGTGCCAAAACAAACCAAGCAGAAAGCAGTAATCACAACTCTATGAAATCATATCTGATCCAAGATAAGGGGGATCAAGCAGCAGTGAATGAAAATGAGATAACCTTTCCACCAGTAGAGCAAACAAGAAGGGAACCCGTATGGGAGAAGAAGAAGGAGAAGCGGGGGTTAAACTGCTGTCAGAAGAGACTCAAAGGTTAAATAAACCCCGTCTCCACAATCTAAAATCAATAAAAGTGATGGGAGCTCACTAAAAGAACAACAACAACTGATAATGGAAAAAGATTTGGAAAATCTGCATAAAGGGAACAGGTCTCACAGGCTATGAAAAGATCTGCATTAATTGAATTTAATGGAGCTAAGTTACTTACCCATACAGGTCTGTCAACTGAGACACTAGCCCGCAGAAGGGCACTAGAACCCTTAACTAGCCAGTTACAGGCAAAGGACATTTCCTATAGATGGGGCTTTCCAGCCTGTCTGACCACCAACAATCAAGGCATCTCAGCAACATTGCAGTGCCCAGAAGATTTGAAGGAGATCTGTAGCAAACTAGGTTTGCAAAATGTTCAGCTGGAGAACTGGGAAAATGAGCCCTCGGACTGGGGGGAAGTTAAAGGACATCATGGAAGTATAAAGTATAGAGCTTAGGATCTGATTTACTCTGGGATAAGGCTGTAGAAAGGTTTTGGTTAGACGAGATGGAAGGGGAGCTAAATTAGAATGTGGAATGCTCAGGGGGAACACTGTGAAGGGGCTATGCCCACCTGGTCCTCCTGAACCACCCTCAATTTTTTCTTTGGGGATGAGGACCGGTGGTCTACGTCAGCATATAACAACCCCCAAGGGATGTTATGTCTAGCAGTGTGTCTGTAAAGGCAGCAGCCGGGCTGGACTAAACATTGATGTTCAATGTCCATTATGGAGGGGAGGGGACAGGGTTGGGTGGGAATTAGGATGTATATGTTTGGTGTATTGTGGTTTTGTTGTATGTTAGTAAAATGGTGTGTTCCTGGAGTACAGGCAGAGGTCTACCCCTATCTCATTATAAATAGGATTTCTTTTGAAACATTGCCCCCTTGTTAGAGACTTAAACTGCCCCAACAAGAGACACCAAATATCACGTGATTTGAAAGGTCTCTCTGATAATATAATATTCTTACAAGAAACCCACCTGAAATGGTCATCTAAAATCAATCTGGGTTCAAAAGTCTTTCCATCTTGGTTCCATGGTTATTCTCCCAATAAAAGATCTAAGGGAATTACAATAGGGTTTGACAGGAATACGCTATTTCGATTGAAAACTCTTGTGTCAGATCCTGAAGGTCGATATTTATCGAAGGTTCCTTATGCAATATGGACTGCACATTGGTCAACATTTACTGCCCAATTGCCTGTCTCTCTCTTTTCCTGAAGAGGGTTATTAACAAACTGGAATGTTTTAGAAAGGCAAAATTGATAGTATTGATACTATAACTGTGGCAGGTGGTTAGCAAGTGGTTAATAAACTTAAACAAGATCTGAATGGATATCCTGTTGACAGGCTGTCCTGGTTCGGCAGGATAAGAGTTATTAAAATGATGACCCTACCAAAAGCCTACCTGGAAACATAGAAGCCCTTGTATTTCCCACAGGACATTGGTTAGACCTAAATCAGCCAGGGGTCTGTCCCTTCCAGATTTTGAGAAATACCATGAAGCTGCAGTACTGCGGAGCATAGATTGGGTTCATGGTGCATCAAAAAAGAAATGGGTGCAGCTGGAGGAAACCTTAAGTGAAGCAACATTGGGCCAGAAAATCTGGCTGCCAAGGCAATACAAAGGTTTTGTTAAGAATTTGCCCCTAGTCACAATAGAGACTTTAAGATCATGGGATAATTTACATAAAAATACACTCTGGCAGTACAATAGTCCTTTAATGCCTCTTTCAGGTAAAAACTACTTCCCACAAGGGAAAGAGAATAAGATCTAAAATGGACCTTGTCAGATTGTTTGAGATTGAAGGACATCCTAAATGGGAATGCTGTTTGCTCACTCAAAATACTACAAAAAACTACAAAATTGGTATGGCCTTCTGCCTAGGGATGTTTGGAGATATAGACAACTCCATCATTTTGCGGAGGCCCTTTCAAAACCCCTTCGATCTGTTCATGAGCTCAACCCTTGGGAAAAACTTGTGGACCGGGGGGAATAAACAGACATGGGATTTCTAATATATATAAGATGTTGATTTTACCATCAGACCCTGGGTCATCACATCTCCTGGAGAGCTGGGAACATGAACTAAATCAATCTTTACCAGAAGCACTAAGAAATAAAATGATAGACTATGTCCATTCTACTTCAACAGACACTAGGATAAGAGAAATGAATTATAATTTTTTAGCGAAGTGGTACTATGTTCCAGCAAAACTGTAAAAGATTAACTCTGATATATCATCTTTGTGTTGGAGAGAGTGTTGGGGTGAGAAAACTCATGCCCGTATTTGGTGATTCTGTCCCTTGATTTAGACTTATATGAGGGAGATTTAATCAAGAAGATTAGTAATGTGGAAGTTAGGCAGGACTCCTGGCAATGTTTGTTCCACGCCACAGGTGATTCAGGAAAAAAATATAAAGTGGCTATCACACCATTTCTGTTAAATTCAGCAAAAGTAATAATTCTGAAATATTGGTAAGTAAAGAAAACTCCAATAATAAAGGATTGGTTTAGGGAAGTGGATAGAACCAGGTTAATGGAAGAATTAATGTCTATATAGAATGATTCTGGAGATAGACTTAAAAAAATTGGAGTAGTTGGCTTGAGTTTAAACAATCCCAAGTTATAGTATATGAGTTATGTGGGTAATGACATTGGCTCTATAGAGGTGAGGGGGGTAGTGAGATGATTGAGGGCTGAGGGGCTACGCTCAGCCTGGCTCTGAGTCATCCTCTGCCTGCCTCGGACCTCTCCCGTCTGTTAAAAGATTTTTCCTATAGAAAGAAGCCAGCAATTCAAATGCTGATCTGGTGATAGTACTGGAGACTCATTTTAAAGCTTCAGCCACTCCAAAATGCCAGCATAAAGACTTCCCCTTTATCTTTTCTGCTGAATTTTCCTCTAAAAAAGAGGGGTTCTAATCTCTATTTAGAACTCATTCAAGCTGCAATCCTCCATAGTTGACACTGAAGGACGCTATGTTTAACTGGTATGTTTTATTAATGAACAGTTATATATGATTGTGGGGCTCTATGCTCCAAATTCGAGGCACGGCTCCTATTATTGTAATCTATTTAAATGTATTGCCAAAAACAAACAAGGTAATCTTATTGCGTGTGGGGATATGAACCTAGTAGTCAACCCTAAATTGGATTCCACCTCTAGCAGGAGGGCCAGACCATTCTCCCTGGCCAACCGCATGCTTAGGGAGGATGTTTACAGTGTGTGGAGATGCTTACACACAGCAGAAAAAAATTACACGTATTACTCACCCAGATTCAATTCTTACACTAGAATTGATTTATTCTCGGTGAACACGTGCTTACTGCAACAGGTCTCCCACTCTGAAACAGCAGATATTACATGGTCTGACCATGGGACTGTTTAAATCATGGCCTCTGAGCGGGTCCCCTGCTGCCCAAATATGATATGGCATTGCAACACTAAACGTATCAATGATCCAAGGATATAATCAATTGACATCTAGAAGAATAATTCAACTCTAATGATGTGCCAGATGTTGACATATTTATTCTGTGGAACTCCCATAAGGCATATGTCAGAGGGGTAATGATCCAGTTAGGAGCTAGGGTAAAAAAGCTTAGATCTGCCAACTTCCAAGGAGTAACATCAGAACTAAGGGACCTAGAACAACTAAATAAAGCCAACCCAGACCCCTCAAATGCTCTCACACTAGCTAAATTATGCATGGAGCTTCACTCTATCCTTTAAGATCACCATGATCTTATGCTTAAACAGCTTAAACTGAAATACTATTCCTCCCACAACAAAGCTGGGAAATGTCTTGGATCTAGACTCAAAGCCTGGAGGGTCAAAGCTAAAATTCCTAAGCTCAAACAAATAGCGGATATGTTTCCGGACTATTATGGGCCATTATACAACTTAAAGGATTACCCGGCCACCCCACAACCCACGAAAGACACAATTTCCTCCTTACGTTACCCTCTGTTTGGCTCCAAGTTGACCCTTTACCTAACCACTTCAGCCCCGGAAGGATTTCCCTCTTTAGGACCACAGCACTTTTTGCGATTCGGCCCTGCGTCACTTTAACTGACAATTGAGTGGTCATGCGACGATGTACCCAAACAAAATCGGAATCCTTTTTTCCCCACAAATAGAGCTTTCTGTTGATGGTATTTGATCACCTCTGCGGTATTTATTTTCTGTGCATAAACAAAAAAAGAGCGACAATTTTGAAAAAAATAATATTTCTTACTTTTTGCTAAAATACAAATCCAAAAAAAACATAAAAAAACAAATTTATTCATCAGTTTTGGCCGATATATATACTTCCTCATATTTTTGGTAAAAAAAAAGGCAATCGGCGTATATTGGTTGGTTTGCGCAAATAGTTGTCGCACTTACAAATGATGAGAATTCATTTATGGAGTTTTTATTTTTTACTAGTAATGGCGGTGATATGCGATTTTTAGTGATACTGCAACATTGCGGTGGACATGTTGGACACTTTTGACACTTTTTTGGGACCATTGGCATTTATACAGCGATCAGTGCTATGAAAATGCACTGATTACTGTGTAAAGGTCACTGGCAGGGAAGGGGTTAACACTGGGGAGCGGTCAAAGGGTTAACTGTGTTCCCTGGGAGGTGTTACTAACTGTATGGGGGCTGGGCTGACTGGGGGAGGAGAGTGATCGCTGCTCCCATATACAGGAAGCATGTGATCACACTCCTCCCCTGACAGAACAGAGATCCGTGTGTTTACATACATGGTCCTGTTCTGTCACTGCGGGGGAGCGGTCATGGGTAGCCGGTGGCCATCGAGTCTGCCCTACCTACTCCCTGGCTCCCCTGATACACAGTGAGCATGGCTCCAGCGGTGTGTGCGTGCTCACAATCTGCAATCTCGCAGCCGCCGTCAGGTGACATCGGTTTGCGATATCGAGCCAAGTTGCCGCCGTCAGTCAGCAACTGGCTAATGTCTGTGTTCGCTATAGCAGCTAACAAAGCAGCCTTTCCCCCTGAGATGTTAAAAGCGCATACCATTACACTCCCTAAACCAGGAAAAGATCCTGACTTTCCTGCCAATTTCAGACCTATATCTCTGCTCAATGTAGATGTCAACTATATGCCAAGCTCCTAGCGCAAATACTGAAAGGAATACTACCCAAACTGATACAACCAGACCAAACTGGGTTTGTACCTGTTAGGCAGAGATCTGACTCCACCAGACAGGTGCTTCTGAGAGCAGTCGAACGCCTTCTCTGCTGCTCTCAATTGATGCAGAGAAGGCGTTTGACGAGTGCATTGGACCTATTTGTCGCTAGTCCTACGCAGATTTGGTTTGGAGGGGACAATTTTATCTGCAACCCTAGCACTGTACTCTTCTCCTTTGACCCAGGTATATATGGAGGTCATGCTGTCTAAACCGTTTTCGATTTAAAATTACATGAGGCAAGAATGTCCACTTTCGCCAACAATATTCAATTTGCTGATTGCACTGCTGGCAGAAAAAATCCGCTCAGACCTTCAGATCACAGGATTTCTCTTTCATGACAGGTCCCACATCATTAATTTATTTGCAGATGATATTATTTTGATGTTAACAAACCCTCAAATCCAACTTTCTAGGGCCCATGCTCTCATATTAAAAGATTTATTAATCTAAGGCTTAATGTACATGGGCCGCTTTTTCAACCTCTCCTGAGCGTTTTTTTGACTGGCGCTTAAAAACGGCCATTTAGATGCGTTTTACATGACGCGTTTAGCCGCATTTTGCTGCGTTAACTTCTAGAAGCATTTTTTTTTAAAAATAACAAACAACTCTAAACAAAATTCTGCTAAATGTGAGTTACTATGTCTAGGTGCGTTTACAAGCTGTTACAGGCAATTGGCTTTTCAAATGCCTCTGAACTTCCATCTGAACGCATTTTTTTGCTTTGCAAAAAATGTCTCTAAACTCAACTGCCTAGAAACGACTGTAAACAACCATGTGTACATGTACTGATAAGATAACATAGAGGAGAGTTCAGGGGCAGCTGAAAAAAATGCCCAAGTGCTACTAAATGTCCGTTTACCTGCAGCAGTGTACATGAGGCCTAAGTCAGTAATTCTAAACATTGGTATGCCCAAATCACCAACACTATTCCTTAAAGACAGTTTGCCATGTACCCAGGCTCGAGAAGGATCTAACTTATCTGGGCATCAAGATCATGCACATGCGGGGGGTGTGGTCTGCCTGCGAGCGTGATAGCGGATTCGACACAGAGCTCTGTACACTGGGAAGAGATCCGGAGGGATAACGGCCCGCATCTATGGAGAGTCCACAGCCAGCCAGCTTCCTTACACCCTGGAAACCCTCCTGAGCCATGTCCCAAAAGAGGAAAGAGGAAAACCGGCCAAAAAACTGATGGCCTTCTTCCTTACAACAACACCAAAGGTCAGTGCTGCCAAAGATGGCGCCGGCTGGGGCTGCAGCGCGATCCTCCTACACAGATCTCCCTGATGACACACAGGGAGATCAAGAACCACACCTGCTGCCCCTATCTTCCGGTCACTTGGTTGGAGGAAGCCCATATTTAGGGAGCCCTGCTAAGGCTCGTATGAGGCTAGATGAACCCTCATCCACAGAGCACACTGCGGCCTACCCATTTAACCCTCTCCAATCAAATCAGGCCTTACAGTCCTCTATGCCTGCCTTTCCTACCACTGGATAGCCTGTAATGGACACAATACTAAAGAACATGCTCCTTTCACTGCAAACGTCTTTACTGTCAGATCGGTCCTCCCTCATAACCAAATTCTCCTCTGACATCAACAGCTTGGGGAATAGGGTCCTATACATAGAAGATAAAATGAGAAATGTACCACAACTGTAATCAATCTTGTGGATGCCTATGATGAAGTAAAAGATGAACAGTCCTGGATTAAAGCTAAATTGGAAGTCCTGGAAGATCGCTCCCACCGTAATCATGTGAACTATGCAATATACCCAAATCAGTAATGCCTGCTGATCTCCAAAAATATGCAAGTGACCTTATGCACGCTATTCTTACCAATGCCACTCTACTTGAAATCTCCATAGACCGCATACACAGGATATCCAAAACCTCTTGTCCATGGATGGGCCATCCACATCTAAATTTTTCTCTCCCTGGTTCATGGCTTATAGCTCTCTTATTGTTTTGTTAAACAACTGTTACAACTGATTGTTCTCCCCACACTGCGGATTGGTTAAATTCAGCAACACCGTGAAGCTCCACAGTTGCTTCTTGTCCTGATCCATTTCACCACCACAGGATGCCACAGAATAGCAACAGGACTACCTCTTCCAGATCCAGCTAACTGTAAGTGCCTGAATACCTAACACTAAACATTTCCACATCGAATATGCCACTCACTATCCCATCTGTGAATGAAAATGGGCTTAACCACCCTGCCAAGCACCACTCCCTATGGAAAACTGCTCAAAATAACAATTATGACATTTTATATTCTAGACTCACTTCTCATCATCCGCCACACCTAGATGCTCCAAAAGAAACGCTTCCCCCTCTTCTTCCAGGGCTCGTTCTCCTTCAGAAAAGAGGAGTCCTAATTTTTGTCAAAGACACAGTGACTTTCCAGTTCCATCAGGTGACCCTAGACCCGAACGGTCGGTACATTGTACTATCGTGCTATCATATTAACAATGTCTCCTATACCTTGATAAATATATATGCACCTAATGTCTGCCAAATGTGCTTCCTCAAACGCCTCGTGCAATCCATCAAACCCATCCAAAGAGGCCACGTGATAATGTGTGGTGACTTCTACTTGGTACCAGATGTTCACCTGGACTCCTTCACTGCATCTAAGAGATGTAGATCCCTTATGAAAAAATTTCTGCTTGACCAAGACATGTTTGATATTTGGTGCGGTCACCACAGGACTGAAATAGACTACACATACTTCTCTCCACTTCACAAAACATATTAGAGAATAAATCTTTTTGTTGCACATAAATGGCTTCATCAACAAAGCTACTTCTTCGACTATCCATACCATGTTGTGGTCGCACCACACACCGATCAGCATCCCAATAGCAGACTCCCCACCACAATCTAAAACCAATCTCTGGTGAGCTAACAATTTTTTACAATTGCAAAATCCAGCATATACTGTAGAAATTGCCACCCTACTCTCTGAATTCTTCACTAACAATGCGGGTTCGGTGATGCAGCACAGGGCTGTGAGGCCTTTGCGGGAGGCTCTGCATGCTGCTGGAGTGACTTACCATTGGGGATTTTTGTTCCGCCTGACGGTGGCGAGGAATGGTAAGACGGCGTCCCTCCACAATAAGGATGATTTGCAGCCCTTCCTAGAGACACTGGATCTCCCGCTACAGACTTCCCAGATTGGCAGCTTCACTGCCCTATACCTTTGCCGCAGCACCCAGACAGGTGGCACTCGGCCTGTAACCGTAGTGGGGGATCTTCCCAACTGATCTACAAGACCCTGAAAATGTTCCATACACGGGTCTGCTCTGGCCTGCTATATGCCATTCCCTGTTATGCCTAGATTGGCCGGCCTGATGGCAGTTAAGTGTTGCCGGCTCCCCTTGGCCTTTTTTGTTGATGGGAATGGACCCACTCTCTCAAACTTTCCCGAATTCCTCCTGTTTCCTGTTCGCATTGCGGACTGGTCAGTGGGAGGTAGACCTTTCCCCAGACCCCCTCAGGTCTGGAAATCATGCACTTGCAGGACTGAAGCCAACTACTTTACTAAGGTTATGATTCCACTGGTTAAAGTTTATATTATCTACATGTTATTGCATAGCCCGGGTGGTCTTGATGGTCCTCCCCGGGTGGACAGTCACTCACCCCCCATTAGGTGACTGCCCAGTAATGGTGTGTGTTAAACTGCTTATTTGCAGTTCCGGCAGGGCTTGCCCCCGGTGGGACTTGTCTTACCCTGTCGGCAACCCCTTCACCGTTAGAAGTGTCCCACAGATAGTGGGTCAACATGGTTCATATGTTATGTTTTCTGTTTTTGGCTCTTTATTTTTTTTATTTCTTAAATTTTCATCGGGAGTACATTTATACACATGGGGATGGTTTTCTTAAGTGCTTGCTGCGAGAATGGGGCGTGCTGGGGGGGATGAGCTTTTATTGATTTGATGTCGCTTGTGCTTTTCAATTGGCACCATGCCTAACTTGTTGAAACTTATGTCCTATAATGTTAGGGGACTTAGTAGCCCGGCCAAGAGGGGCAGACTTTGGCAGGAGCTGCGTCACTGGGCACCGGAGATTCTTTATCTCCAGGAGACGCACTTCACGGCTAAATCAACCCCCGCCTGCCTCTGACCACATTCAATCAATGGTACCATGGCCCATCCCCAGTGCCCAAGGCCAGGGGTGTGTCTATTGCTATCAAGAAACCCTGCCCCTTTTCCTTGACAGACAGTCTGACTGACTCAGAGGGTTCCTTCCTGATTATTAAGGTCACATGTAAGGCCAGATGTATACTTTTGCCAATGTGTATGCCCCCAACTCACGAACAACACATTGTGTCTCCTTCATCCTCAAAAGTATTGCGGGGGTTAGGGAGGGAGTGCTCGTGCTGGGGGGAGACTTCAATCTTCCAATGGACCCTGACCTGGACATGTGGTTGGGGAGATCGGTGTTCTCCTTTTGAGCACTGGGACATGTTCCTACACTCACTGCATCTCATGGATGTCTGGCGTATTAGGCGACCGAACGACAGAGACTATAGCTACTACTCCAAGACGCATGACATGCACTCCCGACTGGATGTGTTTTTCATAGATCAATTCCATCTGGGCGCCGTGAACGATGCATCCCCTCAGGTCTGGAAATCATGCACTTGCAGGACCGAAACCAACTACTTTACTAAGGTTATGATTCCACTGGTTAAAGTTTATATTATCTACATGTTATTGCATAGCCCAGGTGGTCTTGATGGGCCTCCCCGGGCAGACAGTTACTCACCCCCCATTAGGTGACTGCCCAGTAATGGGGTGTGTTAAACTGCTTATTTGCAGTTCCGGCAGGGCTTGCCCCTGGTGGGACTTGTCTACCCCTGTGGGCAACCCCTTCACCGTTAGAAGCGTCCCACAGACAGTGGGTCAACATGGTTCATATGTTATGTTTTCTGTTTTTGGCTCTTTATTTTTTTATTTCTTAAATTTTCATCGCTTGTGCTTTTCAATTGCCACCATGCCTAACTTGTTGAAACTTATGTCCTATAATGTTAGGGGACTTAGTAGCCTGGCCAAAAGGGGCAGACTTTGGCAGGAGCTGCGTCACTGGGCACCGGTGATTCTTTATCTCCAGGAGACGCACTTCACAGCTAAATCAACCTCCAGCCTGCCTCTGACCACATTCAATCAATGGTACCATAGCCCATCCCCAGTGCCCAAGGCCAGGGGTGTGTCTATTGCTATCAAGAAATCCTGCCCCTGTTCCTTGAGGGACAGTCTGACTGACTCAGAGGGTCATTTCCTGATTATTAAGGGCACATGTAAGGCCAGATGTATACTTTTGCCAATGTGTATGCCCCCAACTCACAAACAACACATTGTGTCTCCTTCATCCTCAAAAGGATTATGGGGGTTAGGGAGGGAGTGCTCATGCTGGGGGGAGACTTCAATCTTCCAATGGACCCTGACCTGGACATGTGGTTGGGGAGATCGGTGTTCTCCTTTAGAGCACTGCGACATGTTCCTACACTCACTGCATCTCGTGGATGTCTGGCGTATTAGGCGGCCGAACGACAGAGACTATAGCTACTACTCCAAGACGCATGACATGTACTCCCGACTGGACATGTTTTTCATAGATCAATTCCATCTGGGCGCTGTGAACGATGCATCCATAGGAAGTATCACCATTTTGGATCACGCACCGATTTTCTTGCACCTGTATAGGGGCAGTTTGCGTTGTGGCGACCGGTCTTGGCGTATAAATGAGGTCCTCTTGGACAACCCAGGTATCAGGGAAGCAGTTGTACGCTCCCTGACCTCCTATTTTAAGTTCAACCAACCTGGCGACTAGTGTTGAGCGAACCCAAACTGTAAAGCGAACCAGAACTGTAAAGTTCGGGTGTGTACCGAACTTTTGGGCCTCCGGGACCCGGACCCGAACCCGGACTTTTCAAAAAAAGTCCGGGTTCGGGTCTGGGGTTCTGGTATTTTATTACACATGTTGAAAAGCTGCCAAGGGCAGCCAATCAACAAGTGTTTCACTGGTTTTCCCTAGAAGCCATCACAGCCATGCCTACTAATGGCATGGCTGTGATTGGCCAGTGCACCGTGTGACCCAGCCTCTATATGGGGCTGAAGTCACCGTGCTGCATGTCATATGCTCTCAGGATAGTTTAGAGAGAGGATGCTGCTGGCTCTGTGAGGGACAGATTGCAGAACATCTCATCCTGCTGCACAGAACGATCTGATTGTGGACTAGGGAGAGATACTAGTACTGGTGCTTTTAGGGACAGATTGCACACCTCATCCTGCTGCACAGAACAATTTGACTGGACTAGGTAGAGTCTGTTGCTTTAAGGGAAAGATTATTCTTCTAAAATCATCATCAAGTTGTACAGGGAAAGGTTCCAGCTGTTGCTTGGAAACCCTGTTTCACACACAATTTGAAGATGATTTTAGAACACTAATATGGCTTCACCCACCTGAAACAGGTTTTCCCACACACTTTGAAGATGATTTTAGAACACTAATATGGCTTCTCCCGCCTGAAACAGGGTTTTCCCACACACTTTGAAGATGATTTTGGAACACTAATATGGCTTCACCCGCCTGAAACAGGGTTTTCCCACACACTTTGAAGATGATATTAGAACACTAATATGGCTTCACCCGCCTGAAACAGGTTTTCCCACACACTTTGAAGATGATTTTAGAACACTAATATGGCTTCACCCGCCTGAAACAGGGTTTTCCCACACACTTTGAAGATGATTTTAGAATACTAATATGGCTTCACCCGCCTGAAACAGGGTTTTCCCACACACTTTGAAGATGATTTTAGAACACTAATATGGCTTCACCCGCCTGAAACAGGGTTTTCCCACACACTTTGAAGATGATTTTAGAACACTAATATGGCTTCACCCGCCTGAAACAGGGTTTTC
>BLSH010543712.1:6068-21487 GCA_018402905.1 Glandirana rugosa
GTAGTGTGTAGGGATTTTAAGGTCCATGAAGAGGGGGGAGGAGAGGGGATGAGGGGGAAAAGGGGGGGGGGGAAGGGTGGGATAGCTTAAGGGCGGAGGGGAGAAGTACCTGGAATTTTAGGGATGTGTGATGGACCAGGTTGGGTGAGGAGGGTCTGAGGAAAGTGAGTTTAAGTCCGCTAAAAGCGGCGGTCACACCTAGAGGTTGTGAAGGCAGGATCTGGAACCCATGGAGACCGTCCACAGGCAATAAAGGCCCGGGAACGGGCTCCATTGCTCCCAATTCTGCGTGGAAGGGACCCCTGTGAAACACACAAATAGCAATAATAATGAACAAAAAAAAAAAAGTCTCTATTGAGGATGAAGAAACATTAAATATAACTTGTTAACATATTACCATAACTTCGTGGCATACTTCAGACCACTAGGATAGGGTGCGGTACTTACTGCCCGGGTCCCCTTCCGGGGCACCCCGGGAATTGTTGATGCAGTCTGACGATCATTCGGTCATGGCATGTGTTTTCAATGAAAGTTCAAAGGGCTGTGGAAAAATTAAATCAGAAGAAAAACGTCTGAAGGGTTAGAGTACTTGACAGTCTTATTGGCCGGGTCAGTGCCAGTTTCTTCAGTCCTGCACTGGGGGGGGTTCTTGAAGATCGAAACGTACCCTCTTGAATGGGGGTTTATCTGGGCTGCCCTGCTTGTTGGAGCGGAGGGATGATTTTGCAGGGGAGGCTTGAGTGCATGTTTCTGTCGGCGGGGTCTGGTCCATGTCCGATTGGAGGGATCCGTTCACGTAGGTTTCCGCCTCTTGAGGGGAGGTGAAGGATAGTTTTTCTCCTTGGGGTGAGTGGACATAGAGTGTGGCTGGGTACGCTAGGCTGAACTTGACGTTGAGCTGGTGTAGAGTGGAGCAGATGGGGGAGAATGCTTTCCGTTTATGCATGACCTCTGAAGAATAATCAGCAAAAATCAAAAGGCCGTGACCCTCAAATGTTAAGGAGCGAGTTTTCCTGAACACCTGTAGTATGGATTGCTTGTCAGCATAGTTCAAATAGCGGACAATAACTGCTCTGGGCTTAGAGCGGGTCTCAGAGGTTTGTCCCAATCTATGCGCCCGTTCCACTGTGCACGGTGCTCGGATGCCCAAAAGTTCCGGTATGGCGAGTGCGCATATCTTAGGCAGGGCATGTGAGGGGGAGGATTCTGGGAGGCCTATGATACGCAAGTTGTTCCTCCTGGCCCTGTTTTCCAAATCTATGACCTTGTCCTGAAGCTCCTTCTGAGTGGTGGTCAACTTGGCGACTGCAGCAACCAGCGCTGTCGTGTCGTCCTCAACATTGGAGAGTCTGTCTTCTGTTTGTTCTATTCTGGAGGCCTGTGTCTGGAGCTCTTTATGTAGCTGTTCCAGCCCTTTTTGCACTGCATTATTTACAGCATCAGTAATGACCGGTTGCATGAGGGACATTACTGCCTGTGCGATTTCCACAGGGGATGATGGCTCAGCTGCAGGGGGTCCTGGCAGTCTTTGTGGAGGGGGAGTGTTTGGGCTCTCAGCAGTCTGATGAGTGGGGGAGGCCCTTAGCTTGTCTGCATAAGTCTGTGTCATCAGCTGCTGCTGAGCCGCGGCCGCCATGTTAGCCTCTGTGTGTGCTCCCTCACCTCCTCCCGCAGGCTGTGCAGCGTGTGTCCTGATGCCGGTCAGCTCCACAAATCTGTCCATCAGGTACCTGGGGACCTCGGGAGGGTAGCGCTGGGGTGTCCGATCGGGGGTGTTCTGATTTAGGGGCTGTATCTCTGGCAGGGAGACGGAGCTGATGTCTCCTAGCTCCTCATCGAGCGGCGCCGGAACCGGAAGTAGGACCCCGGCTTTTTGAGATGTGGCCCCCCAGAGCCTATCACTGAACCTACCCAGAGCATGCGGGCAAAGTGTGAGAGTGAGAGGTGTGTTTCCTGTAATAGGGCAATATCTGCCTTGATTCTTTTTAGGTGGTGGAGGATTTTCATTCTTTTAAGGGGGGACTGAAGCCCTTTCACATTCCACGTTACAACTTTCATGGGAGGGGGATCAGGGATTAGAGGTGATAGGAGCTGATGTACTGCCTTAAAGCCCTCAGTAGGGATTGAGCGGGCCAAGGCGGTGAGCCCTTTCAACCAGTGCTGGGGCCAGAAGGGCCTCCGGGATGCATCTGGAGCAGAAGTCGGAAAGATTTTGGGATTGGAACTTTTACGGAATGCCCACAAAGCGCAAATTGTTCAGTTTCGATCTATTTTCCAAATCTTTGAGCTTCTGTAGTATAAATTGGTTGGTCTTTTTTTGGGATTGCTCAGTCCCTTGCATTTGGTGTAGTTCATCTTCCAAATTAGATATGCGATGCTCGGCTTCATTTAGCCTACCTGAATGCTCCTTCAGATCTTTATGAATGTAGACCATACTGGCCTGGATGGCCTTTTGCACTGAGGCCTCAATGGTGGGGGGAGGGTCGCCACCGCAAGTGCGATGCGCTCTGTGTCGCTGTCTCCTGTGTGTTGGGGAGCATGCTGTGGGATGGTGCTGGTTTCCATCTCTAGGTCCCCCTGGCTGGTGCTGTCCGCTATCCTGGGACCCCCTGGGCTGTGAATGCAGAGGATGTGCCGACCGCGCTTGTTGCGGCTGGAGCCGCAGGTGAGTAAGCCGAAGCCGGGGGCTCGATTTCGGGCCAGTTTGGCGGTTGCGCGCGGGGTGCCGACTTCTCCAGGAATCGGTCCATAGGTGGTGGAAGGATGTCACAGGAGCTGGCTGAGGGGGTTTAGAGGCTTCTGGGCAGGTTTTGTAGGCAGGTTTGAAGGTCTAAGCGGGAGCTAGCTGTGAGAACAGCTACTCCATGCGGCGCCGGAACCGGAAGTGACCTGTGGAACTTTAGTTTCACTTTAATTGCCTCCCACCACAGCTTTAAAGCTTTTCTTCACTACCATGTTGTTTTGTGTAACCACTAGAATTGTAAAAAAAAACAAAACCAGGTTTGGAAAGCATGCAACTACTCCAAATGACTGCACTATTTGGTGATATGCTGCTCATGACCTCAGTGCTGTTATACAGTTGTCAAACACTTCACCTCCTGAAACCCCCCCCCCCTTCATGACCAGGCCATTTTTTGCAATACGGCACTGCATTACTTTAACTGACAATTACGCGGTCATGCAACACTGTACCCAATTAAAATTGATGTCCTCTTTTTCACAAAAATAGAGCTTTCTTTTGGTAGTATTTGATCACCACTGTGCTTTCTATTTTTTTGCGCTTTAAACAAAAAAAGACAGACAATTTTGAAAAAAAATATATATATATATATTTTTTACTTTCTGCTATAAAACATATCTAATAAAATTTTTTAAAAAATCGAATTTCTTCATCAATTTAGGTCAATATGTAATCTGCTAAATATTTTTGGTAAAATAAAATCCCAATTAACAAAAATTAATTGGTTTGCACAAACATTATCGTGTGTGCAAACAATGGGATATATTTATGGAATTATTATTTATTTATTTATTTGTACTAGTAATCGTGCACTGTCACTGTATTAATTACATTGGCTGGGAAGGGGTTAACATGAAGGGTGATCAAAGGGTTAACTGTGTGCTTAGCCTGTGTTTTTGTAGTGTGGGAGGTGATATTTCTAGAGAAAGACATGGATCCTTGTCCCTGCTTTGCAGAGACACGGGATCCATTACTTTCCCAGACAAAAATATGCAGAGAAATAGAAAAAAATGGATACAACTATGTAGGATTAAGTGAGTGATTAAAGCAACTAATATAAATCAATTTTTTATTAATAAATACTAACCTATGAAACATAGAACTTGGCTGTTAATTACACTGGGAGAGCAATTTTCCTGCAGTGTATTTAGTGAACCTCCACTTTTGCTTCGGCTGTCACTTTCATTCTGCACTGTAACATTTACAATTGTTTGCTGCTCACTGTGTATCAGAAGTGCTTTAACCGGTTCCCCACCACGCGCCGTCTTTTTACGGCGACAGTGGGGGAGCCCTGCATGAATCGCCGTAAATAAACGGCGATTTGCTTTTGGCCACCAGGGCGCACCCGCCGCACTCCTGATGAGCGATGAGCGGCTACAGGGAAAAGAACGGGGAACCGCCGATGTAAACACGGCGGTTCCCCGCCCTGTCAGTGGGGCATGAGAGATCTACTGATCCCTGTCACTGGGATCAGTTAGATCTCTCATGCCCATGTTAGCCCAACCCCCCCACAGTAAGAACACACCCAGGGAACACAGTTAACCCCTAGCTCTCCCCCCAGGTTAACCCCTTCACTGCCAATGACATTTATACAGTAATCAGTGGACATTTAAATTTCTGATTGCTGAATAAATGTCATTGGTCCCAAAAAAGTGTCAAAAATGTCCGACACGTCCGCCCCAATATCGCAGTACCGCTAAAAATCGCAGATCGCCGCCATTACTAGTAAAAAATTTAAAAAAAATAAAAACCCCAGAAATGAATTCTCATCATCCGTAAACGCGGCCACTTTTGCGCAAACCAATCAATAAACGCCGATTGCAATTTTTTTTATCGCAAATATGAGGAATTATATAAATCGGCCAAAAACGGTGAAAAAAAATGTTTTTTTATATTTTTTTTTTGGATTTGAATTTTAGCAAAAAGTAAGAAATTTGGGTTTTTGTTGCAAAATGGTCGCTCTTCTTTTGTTTATAGCGGCGATAAGAAATGACGCAGAGGCGATCAAATACCACCAAAAGAAAGCTCTATTTGTGTGAAAAAAAGGACGCAAATTTTGTTTGGGTGCAACGTCGCACGACCGCGCAATTGTCAGTTAAAGCGACGCAGTGCCGAATCGCAAAAAGTGCTCTGGTCCTAAAGCTGGAAAACCTTCCGGGGCTGAAGTGGTTAAGAGACCCTCATATAGGAAATGTAGTTGAAATTGAAGCGCCACACCACTGCTAAAAGGTCCAAATACAGGCTGCCAAACAAGCTGCTGAATAGGCCTGTCCTTTGAATTTACACCACAAAATCCCTGGGGCACTTAGACCCCCGAAAGTTTTAGCTACTTTTTGAATTGTACCCCTGACCTTTAATGGAATAAAGTTGTATCTGGCCTT
This sequence comes from Glandirana rugosa, assembly GCA_018402905.1. Lineage (NCBI taxonomy): Eukaryota > Metazoa > Chordata > Amphibia > Anura > Ranidae > Glandirana > Glandirana rugosa. Next base: position 11,190 of record BLSH010543712.1, read on the forward strand.
CTTAGCAGTGGTGTAGCACTTCAATTTCAAATCGATTTACATGCCACTACAAGGCCAATGCGATCAGGAACCAGATCATTTACACCAACAATATTATCTACCAACAATACCAGTAAAATAAACCTACGGGACCAGCACTATCTTTTCACTTTTCACTGAACTACTAATACAGTAAATGGCCAGCTGTCACATTGACAATGGCGCCCCACTAATTACACTGGGAGAGACGTCCCAGTCTCTGGAACAAGGCCCACTTTTTGTTTATAGCGGTGATCAGAAATGATGCAGAGGTGATCAAATACCACCAAAAGAAAGCTCTATTGGTGGGAAAAAAGGACGCAAATATTGTTTGAGTACAACATTGCAGGACCGCACAATTGTCAGTTAAAGCGACGCTGTGCCGAATTGCAAAAAGTGCTCTGGTCCTAAGGTGGGAAATCCTTCCGAGGCTGAAGTGGTTAAAAAAACAATTTTGGATCACTTTTATACCTATAATAGAATCCCTTGTAATAGAAAAAAGCATGACAGGACCTCTTTAATGTTAGATCTGGGGTCAAAAAGACCTCAGGTCTCACATTTACACTTAAATGCAATTAAAAAAAAAAAAAAAATGTTTTCAATAAAAAAACATGTCACTGTCATTGAGTCGAGTGGGAGCCATAATTCCCTCACTTGACACAGTGCCTCTGAGGGGAAAGGATCGGATCATCTCCACCGCTACCGACGGCTCTGGTAAGCAGCGGAGAGGACAGGAACGCGGCGGGATGGGGGTGGGCACCTCTCCTTCCACTGATAAAAGTGATCTTGCAGTGAATCCACCACGGAGACCACTTTTATCCCAAAGTGGACCACCCATCATTTCAGAAAATACCAGGGTTATGGCAGCTATGTCAAAGCACCAATATATAACGACGGTGGGTGGCCCGGAAGTGGTTAAAATTCAGAGTATTGATGTGGTTAAGGGGAACCTAAGAAAGAATTAAGAAAAAAACGGCATGGGGTCCCCCTTAAAACCTATACCAGACTCTTTGGGTCTGGCATAGATTTTAAGGGGAACTCCACGCCAAAATTGAAAAAAAAAAAGTGTGGGTCCCCCCCAAAATCCATAGCAGACCCTTATCTGAGCCAGGAAAGGGGGGGTGAGTGAGAGCCCCCCTCCTGAACCATACCAGACCACTTACTCCCCAAAGCACCTTGTACCCATTTTGATGGGGACAAGGGCCTCTTCCTAACAATCCGGTGGTGGTCGAGGTCTGCGGGTGGGGGACTTTTCGGAATCTGGAAGCCCCCTTTAACAAGGGGACCCCCAGATCCCACCCCCCCTATATGAATGGGTATTCGGTCCATTCACCAAAAAAGTGTCAAAAAAGTAAAAACCACAACAGACAATTTTTGACAATTCCTTTATTAAAAAAGAAAAATAGAGAGTCTCGCAATGTACATCCATCGTCTATCACGCCGCCCGACGGACCTGAAAAAAAAATGTAAAAACCGAAAACGCACCTCCTCCATCCACATAGGGTGGTTTCAGATTCTGATAAGCCCCCCGCCCACAGACCCCAACAACCACCGGCCAGGGTTGTCGGGTAGAGGCCATTGTCCCCATCAACAAGGGGACAAGGTGATTTGGGGGGACCCCAAAGCACCCTGCACATGTTGAGGGCCTCATGTCAAATTTTTTTTTTCGTTTCATAACTTTTTATTGAAATTTTTCAGTTCAACAAAAGAGACAATTGGAAAAAGCCAGAGTCTGTTATTCTTATACTCTCGTACATAATGCACAAAAAAAAAACAAAAAAAAAAAAAAACAAGCACATGCCTATAACACGGGATATTATCAAAGAAAAACAATATCTATTGTACAAATATAAATCACCGTTAAGAAAAAAAATTAAGAAACAGAAAAAAAAGATAAAGGCAAAAATAAATAGAAAAAAATAGATCCAGGGCAGGAGAGATCCCGCTGTCCCCTCGGTCACCCCAACTGGCAGCATGCTGTAACCGGGGAGACAGACAACAACCCACTCCGCTCCAGGCATCAATATAAAATAAGAGACCTTTGTTGGCATGACCTCCGCTATAACAGAGTGAGCTGAAGTTACCCAAATGGCCATACCCCAGGCCTATAGGTAATTTTGAGAGAGTTTCTATTACCCTCCTCCAACCATAGGGTTGGGAAGGCGTGGAGCACCACATGTAACAAACAGAAATAAGCAAAATAACCAAACCGAGATGAAAGGAAAGGCAGCCATAGGAAGAAAAGAAGAGAAGAATCAAAGGGGAAGAAGAAAGAAGGTAGACACCAGGGTAGCTATTCAAAAGAGTAAATGAATGAGGGTCACAATGGGAGTTGTATATAGTTCTTCCAAGGTTCCCAAACAAGGTCAAATTTAGAGGAAGTATCCAAGATAGTATTGGCCAGCTTTTCCTGAACCATGATCCAGGAAATTTTCCGTTTAGCCTCGGTGAAAGACACCGAGGGACGCTTCCAAGACCTGGCTATTGTGATCTTAGCACCAAGCAAAATAAATTGGATAAGTTTAAATAAGGGTTTAGACAGACCATCGGGTTTAAAGTTGAGGAGAGCTATTTCTGGACTCTGAGGAACTGAGAGGCCCGAGATCTTACGGATCAAGTGAAAAACTTTGTTCCAAAATCCCCTAAGACAAGGACATTCCCACCACCTGTGGAGGAAAGTGCCCACATGCTCGCATCCTCTGAAGCAGAGGCTGGAGGAATTAGGGAACATAGCTGCTAGCCGGGATGGTACCAAATACCACCTGGTAACGACCTCCAAGTTAGCCTCCCTCAAAGAAATGTTAGCAATCCCCTTAAAGCATCGCAAAAACAGAGGTCCATCACCCATTCTACTTCCAGATCCTTCTCCCATTTTTCAGCAAACGGTGGTTTAGTTGAGTCCTCCATCAGTGAAGCATAAATCAAAGAGATACCACCTCTTTGATCCACAGCTACCGAACACCATTGTTCATATGGGGTGATGTCTGTATGATCATTCCTGGATTTCCCCCAGGAGTTCAGAAAATTATGATTTTGCAAGAAACAAAATTTTTCAGAGGGTAGCATATCTAGCTTGTTAATGCATTGTGTTAAAGACAAAGGGCCAGCCAGAGTTAAAAAATGGCCTATTCGATATAAACCCTTGTCTGTCTACCACTTAAAAGCCCTGATGTCTAAACCCGGTGGAAACTGGGGGTTGTTAAAGAGATGAGTGAGTGGACGGAGGTTTGAAATTAATTTAGGGGATTTAAAAACTGAGTCGCAAAGAGCTATAGAGCGGGACAGTAGGGGCAAGTATTGGGGTCTCAATTTATGGAGGGCTCCCACTAAGAAATCAATAGTGTTAAGGGGAACTGCCTGTCTCTCTATTTTAATCCAGTCTGGTGTATTCCCTCTGGTGAAAGCGGTTGAGAACTGAACTAATTGAGCTGCCTGGTAATATTTAAAGAGGTGTGGAAGTCCTAAGTCCCCCTGGATACGTCTCCTGTAAAGCACATTAGCCGAGCATCTAAAACCCCTACGGGCCCATACGAATTTCAGGATTTGGGATTGCAGTTTTTGCAAGCTAGACTTCCTGATTGGAATAAGGAGAGCTCTAAAGAAATAAAGAATCCTGGGGAGAAGGGTAATTTTGACTGCGTGTATCCTACCCAACCATGAGAGGCCCTCCTGATCCCATCTGCTAAGATCCTGTGCTAATTTCCTAAGTAAGGGAGGGTAATTGACTTCAAAGAGTTGGTTAATATTAGCTGTCAGACTGACCCCCAAGTAAGGTATCTGAGTAGAATTCCAAGTGAATTTGTAGAGGTCTTTTAGTCGGAGTATAGTTTGTTGTGGAGTAGATATATTCAAAGCTGCAGATTTAGACCAGTTCACGCAGAGTCCGGATATTTCTCCAAATGTTTAGAGTAGCTGAATAACCTGGGGGGTGGACGTGAGGGGGGAGGGGATGAACAGGAGCAAGTCATCTGCGAATAACGCGCATTTGTGAGAGCAAGATCCACATTCTATCCCTTGGACATCTGGGTTATCCCTAATAGCAACGGCCAGAGACTCCATCGCTATTGCGAATATTAATGGGGATAGAGGGCATCCTTGCCTAGTACCTCTAAAAATAGGGAAGGGTTCCGAATAGAAGTTATGCAGTTTGACCTGGGCACAAGGGTTTGAGTATAGGGCCCTAAGACTAAGAGTTTGAAGAAATCTAGGTCCAAAACCCCATCTACCCAAGACTTCAAAAAGATAAGACCAGTCTACTGTGTCAAAGGCTTTTTTGCAAGTCAACAGACAAGATGTATCCCTCCCGAGTAGGACCCCCATCCCAATTCGAGTTAAGAAGAGAAATTATATCAACTGCTCTGTGGATCTGGTTGGGGCCTTACCTGCCCGGGATAAAACCTACTTGGTCTTTATGAATATATTGGCCTATAAAATTAGACAGTCTATTAGCTAAAAATTTAGTCATAATTTTGAGGTCATTATTTATCAAAGAGATGGGTCTGTAATTGCTAACATCAGAGTGGTCCTTTCCAGGTTTGGGGATGACCGACACAAATGCCCTGTTGGCATCACTTTGTAGCACCATACCTGTCCTTAATGAATTTAAAAATTTTGTTAGATAAGGGGCAATAACTGGGCCAAAGCTTTTGTAGTAGCCCGTGGAAAAGCCATCTGGGCCAGGGGCCGAGCCTTTCTTAAGGTTCCTAATCACCTCCAACACCTTCGTGTCATTAAAAGGCAATTCCAGAGAGGCTATGTGATCTTCCGAAAGTCTAGGGAGGGTAATGGAATTCAAAAAGGCATTGAGGGAAGGAGAGGAAACCACATGCCCTGCATTATATAGTTTGGCGTAGAAATTTTGAAAGATGGACATAATCCGTTTTGGGTTCTGAGTGAGATCTCCCGAATGATCCCTGATCTTAGGGAAAGAATAGGAATGACACCTGGGGGACAATCTGGCAGCCAACCTGGGACCTATGTGATCTCTTCGCAAATAAAGGTGAGCTCTAGACCATTGAATTTGTTTCTCAGCGTTGGTAGTAAGGGCGAGATTTAAGGCTACTTTCCCTGCTTCCAATTGAGCCCAGGAGCGGGGTGTCAGATTCTTCTCATGAGACCTAGCCAGATCTTGAATGTCACGTTCCAGTTTCTCTATATCTATCCTCCTCTCCCTTTTTAACCTGACTGATAACTGGATGAGCTTTCCCCTCATAACCCCTTTATGAGCTGCCCACAGTATTGGGGGGTGAGACTTCCCCAGTATCATTCCTGAGGAAGTAGTCCTTGAGTTCTTTTCTAACATTACGCAATGTACTGGATTATTCAGGAGGGATTCATTTAAGTGCCATTGGAGGTTCCTCCCCCCACCTGGCTCAACTTTGATATGTATTATTACCAGTAAATGATCCGACAGGGGAGAGTCCTTAATGGAGGATTTTAAAACCAAAGGGGATATAGAGGCTGGGACAAAAATGTGATCTATTCTCGGCATACTCTTATGTGGGGCTGAAAAATTAGTATAGTCCCTCACCCTGGGATTTAGTTCCCTCCAAATATCTATGAAACCTAATGAGAAAAGAAGTCTAGCGAACTTAAGGCTATATTTCGGAGGCCGAATTAGGCGAGGTGCTCCTGAGCCTGACTTGTCAAGCATAGGGTCTAAGGCCATATTAGAGTCCCCTCCCAATATTACATTCCCCTCGAGATTAGGCAAGATAAGATTAAACAACCCATGGAGAAATTTAGCTTGACCGAGATTGGGTGCGTAGTATGATAAGAGAGTGTACGTCACCCCCCCTAGAGTCCCTTTCAGAAGAATAAACCTCCCCTCTGGGTCTTTAATTTCTTTCATGAGGGTAAAGGCTAAGTGCTTAGCGAAGAAGATTCCCACACCTCTCGTCTTATCTGGTGCGTTTGTTGGGAGCGGGCTAAATTGTAAAGTATTTTTTCCGTTTTATGGGGGAATTAAGGCCCTGTGCGATGCCACTCTCAAAAAGGATGGAGGATTAGTGGACATGGTAACTGTGTGAGGATCGATCTTCATGCATCACTAACCAAAGACTGACCTGACTCGTAAGAGGGAGGAGGAAGGACCTGTAAAACCAAGAAAATACGGGGATTGTCCGTAGGAGCCCTCTACAAAGGAGACTTCCCTGGTGTCTGAAAAGAGAAGATAAAAGCAGAGAGGTAACGAGAGGACAGAACAGAAGAAAACGAAAAGAGACAAAAATAACAAAGGAGGGGAGCGGCAAATCGTAGCCACAAACCCCCCCCCAAGATTCCTGGAAGTGAGGGGACTAGAGGACCCCCCCACCAACAGGAAAAAGTAATAATGTGTCTGCCCAAACAGCAGAACTACATCTGACCAAGGGAGTACCATCAAAAATATCCCGAAGTCAGAGGGAGGAGCATGACCTCCTTCCCGGCCACTCCTTTGGAACCAAAACGGGAATAAAACTAGTGGCTTACCCTGAAAATACAAAATTATCTAGTAATAAGAACATAACCACAAACCTCCCAGAGAGCCCCCGACTGATAAGGCCGGGGACACCTGAATGGACCCTTCGGGACCCGCTAAAGGGTCTCCTCCGGTTCCCTGTCAAAAGGATCAATCAAGTCCAGGAGGAATCGCCAAAACAAGTAGAACTCGCCACAAAAAACCCACAACAAGGTGCGAGGGGCAAAAGTGGGCAGCCTGCAGATGCCCCCCCCCCTCCCCCAGAGAGGAACAAGCCCGGGAGGAGACAGGGAGAGAAGCCACCCCCAAACTGCCCATATAAAATAAAAGAATTTACACATTTAAGGGACCGTAGACAACCAATCAGTAGCGACCCACAATGTGGAGCACTGAGATTCGAAAGTCCTCGAAAAAAGTGAGCACCAAAAGAGAGGGACAAAGTTCAAAAATCAGGGAGGATGGGAATCCTTGGCTCTCTTCTGTTGTTGCTTCCGCCACATTGGAAGAACGGGGCTCTGAGACAAGGGTCTCTTTGAGGGACCCACGTTCTTATGATGTGAAGATGAAGTGGATTCCAAGGAGATGAGATTGAGTTTGACCAACAGCTGTTCCCCTTCTTGGAATGAAGAGAAGCCAAATTTCTTGCTCTTGTAAATAAAAGCCAGATGAAAAGGGAAGGACCACCAATATTTGATGGACGACTTAGTGAGAATTTCTAGTAGAGGCTTCAGAGTTCTTCTTTTCTGTATAGTAGTGGGTGTTAAATCAGCGAAGACTTGGACAGAGTGACCTTGGATAGAAAGGCTGGGGGTGGACCTGGAGGCCTTCATGATTTCTTCCTTTACTCCATAAAAGTGGGGTTTCACCACAATGTCTCTAGGTGGGCCATCAGACCTCGGGGGCTGAAGTGCTCTGTGAGCCCTGTCTAGTTCCAGGTGGTGCTCCAGAATGCCTGTGATCACTTCTTTAATAAAGTCACTCACGACCGCTTGAACGTCGGTGATAGCCTCAGGGAGTCCCCGGATTCGGAAGTTGTAGCGTCTAGCGTCTTTTCCAGATCGTCTATTTTAGAAAGGGCCGAATCCAGTTGGTCCTGAAGATCCTGAATACGTGCTGTGTTCTGATTGATTCTAGAAACTGATTGGTCTGTCTTCTGCTCTATTGCGTCTATCCTAGTCCCCAAGCCCTGTAGGTCAGCTTGGATAACAGAGGTAATTTGACTGGCTATTTGAGCTAGACCCTTAGAGAGCATTTTAGAAAAAACCTCCATCATCATCTGAAAGTCCGACTGAGGTATTGGAGCTTGGGGACTGGACGGATACAATTGTGGATTACTTGCTCTTTAAATGGTGTAGTAATGAGTTTGTCCAATGTCCGTTCCAAGAGGGAAATTGTAGAAGCTGGGAAAAGGATCTGGGCCAAGGGTTGAGTTCCCAGGGGGGGCCCAGAGAAGGTAGTACATAAGAGCCTCCGTCTGACCCGGCATCCATCTCCTCGCAGACCCCTGTGATTGACTGGGGACCTTTGGACCCCTGTGGGCCCTTTGAAGCCGGGGTGTCAAAACCTGGCTGGCGGGAGAGGTCCCGTCTGACTGCTCCCGTCTGCATGGTCCCAGGGGTTAAAGGTTTTCCAAAAAAGGTATCTAGAAGTGACCCCTACTTTAAAGAGATGAAAATTGGAAGAGATGGGTCTGGTTTAAAAGCAAGCTTGTAGATGGATGGAAAACCACCCTAAATAGTACTGCTGATTAAGGAGGATCCTCTCCTTATAGATTATGAGGAGATCCAGCTGTCTCTGTGTGCAAGGGAGTAGTCTTATGAATATCCAAGAGTCATTCTCTGTATTATATTTTAAGAGTAGGCCCGAGCCTCAGGCTCAATTATTGGCTCCTGCCCCAGTTGTCACTCACCAAACCTGACCAAGCTAGGGAATCCTTTTATCCCAGGTGTTATGCCCGATTGCTGTATATGTCAAGTGTCCCCTTTTAAGCTCCTCCACAACCTCTAGCGACTCAGCCCTCCTGCAGCGTGAGGTCGCTACGAACAGCTGGATGAGTAGGCCCAAGCCGCGGCCTCAATTTGGTGGACGAGACCGGGTGCGGGAATCACATCAAAGTTCGTAGCTCCGCACCATTCCAGGACTGCTCCCGTGGTTGCCCCCCGCTCCCCCACCTCTTGAGCGGGTAATCCAAGCACCGCTGCTCGCTCCAGAGGCTCCGAAAGGCCGGGAAGGACCGGAGCTTCTGGCTTACGCAGCCGCCATGGACGCTCCGCGCATGCGCACTCGTCAATTTTTTTTAATATTGGCACAGAGTTCCCCTTAAAATCCATACCAGAACTGAAGGGCCTGGTATGGACTAGGGGGGACCCTACGCCATTTTCTTCATTGATTTTTTTATCTAGTTTAAATTACATTTTTCCTTTAGAAATGTCATTATTGCTGTGGCACTGTTCTACACATCTCACAGATGCGCCACTTTACAGGCAGACCAAGGGGACCCCCCAGGCATGATATTTAAAGGAATATTTCATTTTTATTGTTTCCCTTTAAGCATTATTAAAATCACTGTTCCTGAAAAAACGATAGCTTTAAAAACTTTTTTTTGCATTGATACATGTCCCCTAGGGCAGTACCCAGGTCCCCATACACTTTTTATGGCAATAACTTGCATATAAGCCTTTACAATTTGCACTTTTGATTTTTCATGTTCGTGTCCCAAAGAGTTTAATAGGGTTTGCATGTTCGCAAGAACTTTTTGCCTGTTTCTGGTGCGAACTGAACCGGGGGGTGTTCGGTCCATCCCTAATGATGATGATGAGGTCACTGACATGACTTGGGTGCCATATAGAGCAGAGGAAGAAAGTGAGGATGAGGCACAACCACAACAGGTAGCCATCATGGAAGAGTAGAAAGCCGCCATCCTATTCCATTACATTATGGAGCTGTTGTTGCCCGGCCCACTTCCCATAGCTCAGCTGTCTGGCCCTTTTTTAGTACATGTGCAGCCGATAGCACGGTTGCTATTTGAAAACTTTGTCTTGAGCACATCAAGCGTGGAAAAAACACATGTAGAGTTGAGCGAACTTCTGGAAGTCCGTGTTCTTCTGGTTCGGCCAAACTTCGGGACAAAGTCCGGGTTCGGGTCCGGGCAGAACCCGAACTTTGTCCCAGACCCCGAACCCCATTGAAATCAATGGGGACCCGGACTTTTAGGCACAAAAATGGCTGTAAAAAAGTCCTGGAAAGTCCTAGAGGTCTGCAAAAGGAAGGAAATGAGGGTAAGGGTGGGACAAGTACCCTACAAAGAAATGGGGACAGGGAAATAACTAAGAGCATTTTTAAAAAAATAAAAACATAAAAAAATCAAAAATGGAGGTGGATGTGGACCATCTTCAAACTGGGTCTGAAAAGTATTAATTAACGGTAGAAGCCATATAACTGTTCTAAAATCATCTTCAAACTGTGTCAAAAAAGTATAAATAAGCCGGGAGAACCCATATCACTGTTCTGCAAACATCTGGAAACTGTGTGTCACTTTAACTAAAACCGGGACTAACTGAACTACTGTTCTGCAAACATCTGGAAACTGTGTGTGTCACTTTAAATAAAACCGGGACTAACTGAAGTACTGTTCTGCAAACATCTGGAAACTGTGTGTGTCACTTTAACTCAAACCGGGACAAACTGAACTACTGTTCTGCAAAAATCTGGAAACTGTGTGTAACACTTTAACAAAAACTGGGGCGAACCCTTATCACTGTTCTGCAAACATCTGGAAACTGTGTGTAACACTTTAACAGAAACCGGGGTGAACCCATATCAC
>BLSH010543750.1:1497-16649 GCA_018402905.1 Glandirana rugosa
TAAAATCTTGTCATTATACAGGGAGTGTCGTCGTCGTCCTTGGAGATGTGAGGGACAGATTACAGTTCTAAAATCATCTCATACTGCTATAGGGAGAGTTTCCTGCTGCTGGTGTGAGAGACAGATTATTGTTCTGAAATCATCTCATAGTACTATAAGGAGAGGTTCCTGCTGCTGCTGTGAGGGACATATTACTGTTCTAAAATCATCTCATAGTGCTATAGGGAGAGGCTCCTGCTGCTGCCGTTAGGGACAGATTACTGTTCTAAAATCATCTGATACTGCTGTAGGGAGATGTTCCTGCTGCTGGTGTGAGGGACAGATTACTGTTCTAAAGTCATCTCATAGTGCTATAGGGAGAGGTTCCTGCTGCTGCTGTGAGGGACAGATTGTTGTTCTAAAATCATCTCATAGTGATATAGGGAGAGGTTCCTGCTGCTGCTGTGAGTGACAGGTTATTGTTCTAAAATAATCTCATAATGCTATAGGGAGAGGTTCCTGCTTCTGCTGTGAGGGATAGATTACTGTTCTAAAATCTTCTCATATAGCCAAAGGGAGAGGTTCCTGCTGTTGGTGTGAGGGACAGATTATTGTTCTAAAATCATCTCATAGTGCTTTAGGGAGAGATTCCTTCTGCTGCTGTGAGGGACAGATTACTGTTCTAAAATTATTTCATACTGCTATAGGGAGAGGTTCCTCCTGCTGCTGTGAGGGACAGTTTATTGTTCTAAAATCATCTCATAGTTCTTTAGGGATTGGTTCGTTCTATTGGTGTGAGGGACAGATTATTGTTCTAAAATCATCTCATAGTGCTATAGGGAGAGGTTCCTGCTGCTGCTACGAGGGACAGATTATTGTTCTAAAATCATCTCATAGTGCTATAGGGAGAGGTTCCTGCTGCTGCTGTGAGGGACAGATTACATTTCTAAAATCATCTCATACTGCTATAGGGAGAGGTTCCTGCTGCTGCTGTGAGGGACAGATTATTGTTCTAAAATCATTTCATACTGGTATAGGGAGAGGTTCCTGCTGCTGCTGTGAATTAGAGATTACTGTTGTAAAATCATCTCATACTGCTATAAGGAGAGGTTCCTCCTGCTGCTGTGAGGGACAGATTATTGTTCTAAAATCATCTCATAGTGCTATAGGGAGAAGTTCCTGCTGCAGGTGTGATGGACAGATTATTGATCTAAAATCATCTACTAGTGCTATAGGGAGAGGTTCCTGCTGCTGCTATGAGGGACAGATTACTGTTCTAAAATCATCTCATAGTGCTATAGGGAGAGGTTCCTGCTGCTGCTGTGCGGGACAGATTACATTTCTAAAATGATCTCATACTGCTATAGGGAGAGGTTCCTGCTGCTGCTGTGAGGGACAGATTACATTTCTAAAATCATCTCATACTGCTATAGGGAGAGGTTCCTGCTGCTGCTGTGAGGGACAGATTATTGTTCTAAAATCATTTCATACTGGTATAGGGAGAGGTTCCTGCTGCTGCTGTGCGGGACTGATTACATTTCTAAAATCATCTCATACTGCTATAGAGAGAGTTTCCTGCTGCTGGTGTGAGAGACAGATTATTGTTCTGAAATCATCTCATAGTCCTATAGGGAGAGGTTCCTGCTGCAGCCGTGAGGGACAGATTACTGTTCTAAAATCATCTCATAGTGCTATAGGGAGAGGTTTCTGCTGCTGCTGTGATTGACAGATTATTGTTCTAAAATCATCTCATAGTCCTATAGGGAGAGGTTCCTGCTGCAGCCGTGAGGGACAGATTACTGTTCTAAAATCATCTCATAGTGCTATAGGGAGAGGTTCCTGCCGCTGCTGTGAGTGACAGATTATTGTTCTAAAATCATCTCATAGTGCTATAGGGAGAGGTTCCTGCTTGTGCTGTGAGGGACAGATTACTGTTCTTAAATCTTCTCATACAGCCATAGGGAGTGGTTCCTGCTGTTGGTGTGAGGGACAGATTATTGTTCTAAAATCATCTCATAGTGCTTCAGGGAGAGGTTCCTTCTGCTGCTGTGAGGGACAGATTACAATTCTAAAATCATTTCATACTGCTATAGGGAGAGGTTCCTCCTGCTGCTGTGAGGGACAGTTTATTGTTCTAAAATCATCTCATAGTGCTTTAGGGAGTGGCTCCTGCTGCTGGTGTGAGGGACAGATTATTGTTCTAAAATCATCACATAGTGCTTTAGGGAGAGGTTCCTGCTGCTGGTGTGAGGGACAGATTATTGTTCTAAAATCCTATCATAGTGCTATAGGGAGAGGTTCCTGCTGCTGCTGCGAGGGACAGATTTCTGTTCTAAAATCATCTACTAGTGATATAGGGAGAGGTTCCTGCTGCTGCTGAGAAGAACAGATTACTGTTCTAAAATCATCTCATAGTGCTATAGGGAGAGGTCCTTGCTGCTGCTGTGAGGGACAGATTACTGTTCTAAAATCATCTACTAGTGCTATAGGTTGAGGTTCCTGCTGCTATGAGGGACAGATTATTGTTCTAAAATCATGTACTAGTGCAATAGGGAGAGGTTCCTGCTGCTGCTATGAGGGACAGATTATTGTTCTAAATTCATCTACTAGTGCTATAGGGAGAGGTTCCTGCTGCTGCTATGAGGGACAGTTTACTGTTCTAAAAGCATCTTTTATTGCTATAGGGAGAGGTTCCTGCTGCTGCTGCTGTGGGGGACAGATTACTGTTCTAAAATCATCTCATAGTGCTATAGGGAGACGTTCCTGCTGCTGCTGTGAGGGACAGATTACTGCTCTAAAATCATCTCATAATGCTATAGGGAGAGTTTCCTGCTGCTGGTGTGAGAGACAGATTATTGTTCTGAAATCATCTCATATTCCTATAGGGAGAGGTTCCTGCTGTAGCCGTGAGGGACAGATTACTGTTCTAACATCATCTCATAGTGCTATAGGGAGAGGTTCCTGCCGCTGCTGTGATTGACAGATTATTGTTCTAAAATCATCTCATAGTCCTATAGGGAGAGGTTCCTGCTGCAGCCGTGAGGGACAGATTACTGTTCTAAAATCATCTCATAGTGCTATAGGGAGAGGTTCCTGCCGCTGCTGTGAGTGACAGATTATTGTTCTAAAATCATCTCATAGTGCTATAGGGAGAGGTTCCTGCTTGTGCTGTGAGGGACAGATTACTGTTCTTAAATCTTCTCATACAGCCATAGGGAGTGGTTCCTGCTGTTGGTGTGAGGGACAGATTATTGTTCTAAAATCATCTCATAGTGCTTTAGGGAGAGGTTCCTTCTGCTGCTGTGAGGGACAGATTACAGTTCTAAAATCATTTCATACTGCTATAGGGAGAGGTTCCTGCTGCTGCTATGAGGGACAGATTATTGTTCTAAATTCATCTACTAGTGCTATAGGGAGAGGTTCCTGCTGCTGCTATGAGGGACAGTTTACTGTTCTAAAATCATCTTTTATTGCTATAGGGAGAGGTTCCTGCTGCTGCTGCTGTGAGGGACAGATTACTGTTCTAAAATCATCTCATAGTGCTATAGGGAGACGTTCCTGCTGCTGCTGTGAGGGACAGATTACTGTTCTAAAATCATCTCATAATGCTATAGGGAGAGGTTCCTGCTGCTGGTGTGAGGGACAGAATATTATTCTAAAATCCTCTCATACTGCTATAGGGAGAAGTTCCTGCTGGTGCTGTGAAGGCCAGATTACTGTTCTAAAATCTTCTCATACAGCCGTAGGGAGAGGTTCCTGCAGTTGGTGTGAGGGACAGATTATTGTCCTAAAATCATCTTGTAGTGCTTTAGGGAAAGGTTTCTTCTGCTACTGTGAGGGACAGATTACTGTTCTTAAAACATCTCATACTGCTATAGGGAGAGGTTCCTGCTGGTGCTGTGAGGGACAGATTATTGTTCTAAAAACATCTAGTAGTGCTATAGGGAGAGGTTCCTGCTGGTGCTTTGAGGGACAGATTATTTTTCTAAAATCATCTCCTAGTGCTATAGGGAGAGATTCCTGCTGCTCTTGTGAGGGACCGATTATTGTTCTAAAATCATCTCCTACTGCTATACAGAGAGGTTCCTGCTGGTGCTGTGAGGGACAGATTATTGTTCTAAAATCATCTCCTACTGCTGTAGGGAGAGGTTCCTGCTTCTCCTGTGAGGGACAGATTATTGTTCTCAAATCATCTCCTACTGCTAAAAGGAGAGGTTCCTGTTGGTGCAGTGAGGGACAGATTATTGTTCTAAAATCATCACATACTGCTAGAGGAGAGGGAGAGGTTCCTGCTGCTCCTGTGAGGGAGAAATTATTGCTCTAAAATCATCTCCTACTGCTAAAAGGAGAGGTTCCTGCTGGTGCTGTAAGGGACAGATTATTTTTCTAAAATCATCTCCTACTGCTATAGGGAGAGGTTCCTGCTGCTGCTGTGTGGGACAGATTATTGTTCTAAAATCATCACATACTGCTAGAGGGAGAGGTTCCTGCTGGTGCTGTGAGGGACAGATTATTGTTCTAAAATCATCACATACTGCTAAAGGGAGAGGTTCCTGCTGCTCCTGTGAGGGACAGATTATTGTTCTAAAATCATCACATACTGCTAGAGGGAGAGGTTCCTGCAGGTGCTGTGAGTTACAGATTATTTTTCTAAAACCATCTCCTACTGCTATAGGGAGAGGTTCCAGCTGGTGCTGTGAGGGACAGATTATTGTTCTAAAATCTTCTCCTACTGCTATAGGGAGCGGTTCGTGCTGCTCCTGTGAGGGACAGATTATTGTTCTAAAATCATCTCCTAGTGCTACAGGGAGAGGTTTGTGCTTCTCCTGTGAGGAACAGATTATTGTTCTAAAATCATCTACTACTGCTAAAAGGGGAGGTTCCTGCTTGTGCTGTGAGGGACAGATTATTGTTCTAAAATCATCACATACTTCTAGATGGAGAGGTTCCTGCTGGTGCTGTGAGGGACAGATTATTTTTCTAAAATCATCTCCTACTGCTTAAGGGAGAGATTCCTGCTGGTGCTGTGAGGGACAGATTATTGTTTTCAAATCATCTCCTACTGCTAAAAGGAGATGTTCATGCTGGTGCTGTGAGGGACAGATTATTGTTCTAAAATCAATACAAACTGCTAGAGGGAGAGGTTCCTGCTGCTCTGGCGTGGGAAAGATTATTGTTCTAAAATCATCTCCTAGTGATATAGGGAGACGTTCCTGCTGGTGCTGTGAGGGACAGATTATTGTTCTAAAATCATCTCCTAGTGCTATAGGGTGAAGTTCCTGCTGCTCCTGTGATGGAAAGATTATTGTTCTAAAATCATCTCCTAGTGCTATAGGGAGAGGTTCCAGCTGCTGCTGTGAGGGACAGATTGTTTTTCTAAAATCATCTCCTAGTGCTATAGGGAGAGGTTCCTGCTGCTCTTGTGAGGGACAGATTATTGTTCTAAAATCATCTCCTACTGCTATACAGAGAGGTTCCTGCTGGTGCTGTGAGGGACAAATTATTGTTCTAAAATCATCTCCTAGTGCTATAGGGAGAGGTTCCTGCTGGTGCTGTGAGGGACAGATTATTGTTCTAAAATCATCTCCTAGTGCTATAGGGAGAGGTTCCTGCTGGTGCTGAGGGACAGATTATTGTTCTAAAATCATCACATACTGCTAGAGGGAGAGGTTCCTGCTGCTCCTGTGAGGGACAGATTATTTTTCTAAAATCAACACATCCTGCTAGAGGGAGCAGTTCCATCTGGTGCTTTGAGGGACAGATTATTTTTCTAAAATCATCACATCGTGCTAGAGGGAGCAGTTCCATTTGGTGCTTTGAGGGACAGATTATTGTTCTAAAATCATTTCCTACTGCTAAAAGGAGAGGTTCCTGCTGCTCCTGTGAGGGACAGATTATTGTTGTAAAATCATCACATGCTGCTAGAGGGAGAGGTTCCTGCTGGTGCCATGAGGGACAGATAATTTTTCTAAAATCATCTTATACTGCTATAGGGAGAGGTTCCTGCTGGTGCTGTGAGGGACAGATTATTGTTCTAAAATCATCACATATTGCTAGAGGGAGAGGTTCCTGCTGGTGCTGTGAGGGACAGATTATTGTTCTAAAATTATGATATACTTCTAGAGGGAGAGGTTCCTGCTGCTCCTGTGTGGAAGAGATTATTGTTCTAAAATCATCACATACTGCTAGAGGGAAAGGTTCCTGCTGGTGCTGTGAGGGACAGATTATTGTTCTAAAATCATCTCCTACTGCTATAGAGAGAGAGGTTCCTGCTGGTGCTGTGAGGGACAGATTATTGTTCTAAAATCATCTCCTAGTGTTATAGGGAGAGGTTCCTACTGGTGCTGTGAGGGACAGATTATTGTTCTAAAATCATCTCCTACTGCTGTAGCAGGAGGTTCCTTCTGGTGATGTGAGGGACAGATTATTGTTCTAAAATCATGACAAACTGCTAGAGGGAGAGGTTCCAGCTGCCCCTGTGAGGGACAGATTATTGTTGTAAAATCATTTCCTGGTGCTATAGGGAGAGGTTCCTGCTGGTCCTATGAGGGACAGATTATTGTTCTAAAATCAACTCCTTCTGCTATAGGGAGAGGTTCTTGCTGGTGCTGTAAGGGACAGATTATTGTTCTAAAATCATCACATACTGCTAGAGGGAGAGGTTCCTGCTGCTCCTGTGAGGGACAGATTATTTTTCTAAAATCAACACATCCTGCTAGAGGGAGCAGTTCCATCTGGTGCTTTGAGGGACAGATTATTTTTCTAAAATCATCACATCCTGCTAAAGGGAGCAGTTCCATCTGGTGCTTTGAGGGACAGATTATTGTTCTAAAATCATTTCCTACTGCTAAAAGGAGAGGTTCCTGCTGCTCCTGTGAGGGACAGATTATTGTTCTAAAATCATCACATGCTGCTAGAGGGAGAGGTTCCTGCTGGTGCCATGAGGGACAGATAATTTTTCTAAAATCATCTTATACTGCTATAGGGAGAGGTTCCTGCTGGTGCTGTGAGGGACAGATTATTGTTCTAAAATTATGATATACTTCTAGAGGGAGAGGTTCCTGCTGCTCCTGTGTGGAAGAGATTTTTGTTCTAAAATCATCGCATACTGCTAGAGGGAAAGGTTCCTGCTGGTACTGTGAGGGACAGATTATTGTTCTAAAATCATCTCCTACTGCTATAGAGAGAGAGGTTCCTGCTGGTGCTGTGAGGGACAGATTATTGTTCTAAAATCATCAAATACTGCTAGAGGGAGAGGTTCCTGCTGGTGCCATGATGGACAGATAATTTTTCTAAAATCATCTTATACTGCTATAGGGAGAGGTTCCTGCTGGTGCTGTGAGGGACAGATTATTGTTCTAAAATCATCTCCTACTGCTATAGAGAGAGAGGTTCCTGCTGGTGCTGTGAGGGACAGATTATTGTTCTAAAATCATCAAATACTGCTAGAGGGAGAGGTTCCTGCTGGTGCCATGAGGGACAGATAATTTTTCTAAAATCATCTTATACTGCTATAGGTAGAGGTTCCTGCTGGTGCTGTGAGGGACAGATTATTGTTCTAAAATCATCACATATTGCAAGAGGGAGAGGTTCCTGCTGGTGCTGTGAGGGACAGATTATTGTTCTAAAATTATGATATACTTCTAGAGGGAGAGGTTCCTGCTGCTCCTGTGTGGAAGAGATTTTTGTTCTAAAATCATCACATACTGCTGGAGGGAAAGGTTCCTGCTGGTGCTGTGATATTAGACAGGGAGTGTCGTGGTCGTCCTTGGAGAGGGAGAACGTTATACACTACTAAAATCTTGTTATTAGACAGGGAGTGTCGTGGTCGTCCTTGGAGATGGATATCGTCATATTCTACTAAAATCTTTTTAATAGACAGGGAGTACCGTGGTCGTCCTTGGAGAGGGAGATCGTCATAAACTACTAAAATCTTGTTATTAGACAGGGAGTGTCGTGGTCGTCCTTGTGAGGGACAGATTATTGTTCTAAAATCATCAAATACTGCTAGAGGGAGAGGTTCCTGCTGGTGCCATGAGGGACAGATAATTTTTCTAAAATCATCTTATACTGCTATAGCGAGAGGTTCCTGCTGGTGCTGTGAGGGACAGATTATTGTTCTAAAATCATCACATATTGCTAGAGGGAGAGGTTCCTGCTGGCGCTGTGAGGGACAGATTATTGTTCTAAAATTATGATATACTTCTAGAGGGAGAGGTTCCTGCTGCTCCTGTGTGGAAGAGATTATTGTTCTAAAATCATCACATACTGCTAGAGGGAAAGGTTCCTGCTGGTGCTGTGAGGGACAGATTATTGTTCTAAAATCATCAAATACTGCTAGAGGGAGAGGTTCCTGCTGGTGCCATGAGGGACAGATAATTTTTCTAAAATCATCTCCTACTGCTATAGGGAGAGGTTCCTGCTGGTGCTGTGAGGGACAGATTATTGTTCTAAAATCATCTCCTAGTGCTATAGGGAGAGGTTCCTGCTGCTGCTGTGAGGGACAGATTTTTTTTTTAAAATCATCTCCTAGTGCTATAGGGAGATGTTCCTGCTGCTCTTGTGAGGGACAGATTATTGTTCTAAAATCATCTCCTACTGCTATACAGAGAGGTTCCTGCCGGTGCTGTGAGGGACAGATTATTGTTCTAAAATCATCTCCTAGTGTTATAGGGAGAGGTTCCTACTGGTGCTGTGAGGGACAGATTATTGTTCTAAAATCATCTCCTACTGCTGTAGCAGGAGGTTCCTTCTGGTGATGTGAGGGACAGATTATTGTTCCAAAATCATGACAAACTGCTAGAGGGAGAGGTTCCAGCTGCCCCTGTGAGGGACAGATTATTGTTGTAAAATCATCTCCTGGTGCTATAGGGAGAGGTTCCTGCTGGTCCTATGAGGGACAGATTATTGTTGTAAAATCAACTCCTTCTGCTATAGGGAGAGGTCCTTGCTGGTGCTGTAAGGGACAGATTATTGTTCTAAAATCTTCACATACTGCTAGAGGGAGAGGTTCCTGCTGGTGATGTGAGGGACATGTTATTGTTCTAAAATCATCTCCTACTGCTAAAAGGAGAGTTTCCTGCTGGTGCTGTGAGGGACAGATTATTGTTCTAATATAATCTCCTACTGCTATAGGGAGAGGTTCCTGCTGCTGCTGTGAGGGACAGATTATTGTTCTAAAATCATCTCCTCGTGCTATAGGGAGAGGTTTGTGCTGCTCCGGTGAGTGACAGATTATTGTTCTAAAATCATCTCCTACTGCTATAGGGAGAAGTTCTTGCTGGTGCTGTAGGGGACAGATTATTGTTCTAAAATCATCACATACTGCTAGAGGGAGAGGTTCCTGCTGGTGATGTGAATGACAGGTTATTGTTCTAAAATCATCTCCTACTGCTAAAAGGAGAGGTTCCTGCTGGTGCTGCGAGGGACAAATGATTGTTCTAAAATCATCTCCTACGGCTATAGGGGGATATTCCTGCTGGTGCTGTAAAGGACAGATTTTTGTTCTAAAATCATCACCTTGTTCTACAGGGACAGGTTCCTGCTGGTGCAGTGACGGACAGATTATTTTTCTAAAAGCATCTCCTAGTGCTATAGGGAGAAGTTCCTGCTGCTCTTGTGAGGAACAGATTATTGTTCTAAAATCATCTCCTACTGCTATAGGGAGAGGTTCCTGCTGGTGCTGTGAGGGACGGATTATTGTTCTAAAATCATCACATACTGCTAGAGGGAGAGGTTCCAGCTGCTCCTGTGAGGGACAGATTATTTTTGTAAAATCATCTCCTGGTGCTATAGGGAGAGGTTCCTGCTGGTCCTGTGAGGGACAGATTATTGTTCTAAAATCATCTCCTTCTGCTATAGGGAGAGCTTCTTGCTGGTGCTGTAAGGGACAGATTATTGTTCTAAAATCATCACATACTGCTAGAGGGAGAGGTTCCTGCTGGTGATGGGAGGGACATGTTATTGTTCTAAAATCATCTCCTACTGCTAAAAGGATAGGTTCCTGCTGGTGCTGTGAGGGACAGATTATTGTTCTAAAATCATCTCCTAGTTCTATAGGGAGAGGTTCCTACTGGTGCTGTGAGGGACAGATTATTGTTCTAAACTCATCTCCTAGTGCTATAGAGAGAGGTTCCTGCCGGTGCAGTGAGGGACAGATTTTTTTTCTAAAATCATCTCCTAGTGCTATAGGGAGAGGTTCCTGCTGCTCTTGTGAGGGTCAGATTATTGTTCTAAAATCATCTCCTACTGCTATACAGATAGGTTCCTGCTGGTGCTGTGAGGGACAGATTATTGTTCTAAAATCATCTCCTAGTGCTATAGGGGGAGGTTTCTGCTGGTGCTGTGAGGGACAGATTATTGTTCTAAAATCATCTCCTAGTGCAATAGGGAGAGGTTCCAGCTGCTCATGTGAGGGACAGATTATTGTTCTAAAATCATCTCCTACTGCTATACAGATAGGTTCCTGCTGGTGCTGTGAGGGGCAGATTATTGTTCTAAAATCATCTCCTTCTGCTATAGGGAGAGGTTCTTGCTGGTGCTGTAAGGGACAGATTATTGTTCCAAAATCATCACATACTGCTAGATTGAGAGGTTCCTGCTGGTGATGTGAGGCACATGCTATTGTTCTAAAATCATCTCCTACTGCTAAAAGGAGAGGTTCCTGCTGTTGCTGTGAGGAAAGATTATTGTTCTAAAATCATCTCCTAGTGCTATAGGGAGAGGTTCCTGCTGGTGCTGTAAAGGACAGATTATTGTTTTAAAATAATCTCCTACTGCTATAGGAAGAGGTTCCTGCTGCTGCTGTGAGGGACAGATTATTGTTCTAAAAATCATCACATACTGCTAGAGGGAGAGGTTCCTGCTGCTCCTGTGAGGGACAGATTATTTTTCTAAAATCATCACATCCTGCTAGAGGGAGCAGTTCCAGCTGGTGCTTTGAGGGACAGCTTTTTGTTCTAAAAGCACTTCCTACTACTAAAAGGAGAGGTTCCCGCTTCTCCTATGAGGGACAGATTATTGTTCAAAAATCATCACATGCTGCTAGAGGAAGAGGTTCCTGCTGGTGCTGTGAGGGGCAGATTATTGTTCTAAAATGATGATATACTGCTTGAGAGAGAGGTTCCTGCTGGTGCTGTGAGGGACAGATTATTGTTCTAAAATCATCTCCTAGTGCTATAGGGAGAGGTTCCTGCTTGTGCTGTGAGGGACAGATTATTGTTCACAAATTATCTCCTACTACTAAAAGCAGAGGTTCATGCTGGTGCTGTGAGGGAAAGATCATTGTTCTAAAATCATTACATACTGCTAGAGGGAGCAGTTCCAGCTGGTGCTTTGAGGGACAGATTTTTGTTCTAAAAGCACTTCCTACTACTAAAAGGAGAGGTTCCCGCTTCTCCTATGAGGGACAGATTATTGTTCAAAAATCATCACATGCTGCTAGAGGAAGAGGTTCCTGCTGGTGCTGTGAGGGGCAGATTATTGTTCTAAAATTCCTGCTGGTGCTGTGAGGGACAGATTATTGTTCTAAAATCATCTCCTAGTGCTATAGGGAGAGGTTCCTGCTTGTGCTGTGAGGGACAGATTATTGTTCACAAATTATCTCCTACTGCTAAAAGCAGAGGTTCATGCTGGTGCTGTGAGGGAAAGATCATTGTTCTAAAATCATTACATACTGCTAGAGGGAGAGGTTCCTGCTGCTCCTGTGAGGGACAGATTATTGTTCTAAAATCATCTACTACTGCTTAAGGGAGAGATTCCTGCTGGTGCTGTGAGGGACAGATTATTGTTTTCAAATCATCTCCTACTGCTAAAAGGAAAGGTTCATGCTGGTGCTGTGAGGGACAGATTATTGTTCTAAAATCATTACGAACTGCTAGAGGGAGAGGTTCCTGCTGCTCTGGTGTGGGACAGATTATTGTTCTAAAATCATCTCCTACTGCATTAGGGAGATGTTCCTGCTGGTGCTGTGAGGGACAGATTATTGTTCTAAAATCATCTCCTAGTGCTATAGGGAAAAGTTCCTGCTGCTCCTGTGATGGACAGATTATTGTTCTAAAATCATCTCCTAGTGCTATAGGGAGAGGTTCCAGCTGATGCTGTGAGGGACAGATTGTTTTTCTAAAATCATCTCCTAGTGCTATAGGGAGAGGTTCCTGCTGCTCTTGTGAGGGACAGATTATTGTTCTAAAATCATCTCCTAGTGCTATAGGGAGAGGTTCCTGCTGGTGCTGTGAGTGACAGATTATTGTTCTAAAATCATCTCCTAGTGCTCTAGCGAGAGGTTCCTGCAGGTGCTGAGGGACAGATTATTGTTCTAAAATCATCACATACTGCTAGAGGGAGAGGTTCCTGCTGCTCCTGTGAGGGACAGATTATTTTTCTAAAATCATCACATCCTGCTATATGGAGCAGTTCCATCTGGTGCTTTGAGGCACAGATTATTGTTCTAAAATCATTTCCTACTGCTAAAAGGAGAGGTTCCTGCTGCTCCTGTGAGGGACAGATTATTGTTCTAAAATCATCACATGCTGCTAGAGGGAGAGGTTCCTGCTGGTGCCATGAGGGACAGATAATTTTTCTAAAATCATCTCCTACTGCTATAGGGAGAGGTTCCTGCTGGTGCTGTGAGGGACAGATTATTGTTCTAAAATCATCACATACTGCTAGAGGGAGAGGTTCCTGCTGGTGCTGTGAGGGACAGATTGGTGTTCTAAAATTATGATATACTGCTAGAAGGAGAGGTTCCTGCTGCTCATGTGTGGGAGAGATTATTGTTCTAAAATATCACATACTGCTAGAGGGAGAGGTTCCTGCTGGTGCTGTGAGGGACAGATTATTTTTCTAAAATCATCTCTTATTGCTATAGGGAGAGGTTCCAGCTGGTGCTGTGAGGGACAGATTATTGTTCTAAAATCTTCTCCTACTGCTATAGGGAGAGGTTTGTGCTGCTCCTGTGAGGGACAGATTATTGTTCTAAAATCATCTCCTACTGCTATAGGGAGAGGTTCCTGCTGGTGCTGGGATTGACAGATTATTGTTCTAAAATCATCTCCTAGTGCTATAGAGAGAGTTTCCTTCTGGTGCTGTGAGGGACAGATTATTGTTCTAAAATCATCAAATACTGCTAGAGAGAGAGGTTCCTGCTGTTCCTGTGAGGGACAGATTATTGTTCTAAAATCATCATATACTGCTAGAGGGAAAGGTTCCTGCTGGTGCTGTGAGGGACAGATTATTTTTCTAAAATCATCTCCTACTGCTATAGGGAGAGGTTCCAGCTGGTGCTGTGAGGGACAGATTATTGTTCTAAAATCTTCTCCTACTGCTATAGGGAGAGGTTTGTGCTGCTCCTGTGATGGACAGATTATTGTTCTAAAATCATCTCCTAGTGCTAGAGGGAGAGGTTCCTGCTGCTCCGGTGAGGAGCAGATCATTGTTCTAAAATCCTCTCCTACTGCTATAGGGAGAGATTCCTGCTGCTCTTGTGAGGGACAGATTATTGTTCTAAAATCATCTCCTACTGCTATAGGGAGAGGTTCCTGCTGGTGCTGTGAGGGACAGATCATTGTTCTAAAATAATCTCCTACTGCTATAGGGAGAGGTTACTGCTGCTCCTGTGATGGACAGATTATTGTTCTAAAATCATCTCCTACTGCTATAGGGAGAGGTTCCTGCTGGTGCTGTGAGGGACAGATTATTGTTCTAAAATCATCTCCTAGTGCTATAGGGAGAGGTTCCTGCTGGTGCTTTGAGGGACAGATTTTTTTTCTAAAATCATCTCCTAGTGCTATAGGGAGATGTTCCTGCTGCTCTTGTGAGGGACAGATTATTGTTCTAAAATCATCTCCTACGGCTATACAGAGAGGTTCCTGCCGGTGCTGTGAGGGACAGATTATTGTTCTAAAATCATCTCCTAGTGTTATAGGGAGAGGTTCCCACTGGTGCTGTGAGGGACAGATTATTGTTCTAAAATCATCTCCTACTGCTGTAGCAGGAGGCTCCTTCTGGTGCTGTGAGGGACTGATTATTGTTCTAAAATCATGACATACTGCTAGAGGGAGAGGTTCCAGCTGCCCCTGTGAGGGACAGATTATTGTTCTAAAATCCTCTCCTACTGCTAAAAGGAGAGGTTCCTGCTGGTGCTGCGAGGGACAGATTATTGTTCTAAAATCATCTCCTAGTGCTATAGGGAGAGGTTCCTGTAAAGGACAGATTATTGTTCTAAAATAATCTCCTACTGCTATAGGGAGAGGTTCCTGCTGCTGCTGTGAGGGACAGATTATTGTTCTAAAATCATCTCCTAGTGCTATAGGGAGAGGTTCGTGCTGCTCCGGTGAGGGACAGATTATTGTTCTAAAATCATCTCCTACTGCTATAGGGAGAAGTTCTTGCTGGTGTTGTAAGGGACAGATTATTGTTCTAAAATCATCACATATTGCTAGAGGGAGAGGTTCCTGCTGGTGCTGTATTATGAGGGGTATACTGCATTTCATGGCCTGTTTTATGAGAGGGGATACTGAATTTCATGGCCTGTATTATGAGGGGGATACTGTATTTCACGGCTATTTTTATAAGAGGGGATACTGAATTTCACGGCTAGTTTTATAAGTGGGGATAGTGGATTTCACGGCCTGTATTATGAGGGGGATACTGTATTTCACAGCTAGTTTTATAAGAGGGGATACTGAATTTCATGACTAGTTTTATAAGAGGGGATACTGAATTTCACGGCCTGTATTATGAGGGGGATACTGGATTTCACGGCTTGTTTTATTAGAGGGGATACTGGATTTCATGGCCTGTATTATAAGAGGGGATACTGGATTTCACGGCCTGTATTATGAGGGGGATACTGGATTTCACGGCTTGTTTTATTAGAGGGGATACTTGATTTCATGGCCTGTATTATAAGAGGGGATACTGGATTTCACGGCCTGTATTATGAGGGGGATACTGTTTTTTTTTTATGGCTAGTTTTATAAGAGGGGATACTGAATTTCATGGCCTGCATTATAAGCGGGGATACTGCATTTCACGACCTGTATTATGAGGGGGATACTGGATTTCATGGCTAGTTTTATAAGAGGGGATACTGGATTTCGCAGCCTGTATTATGAGGGGGGGTACTGGATTTCACGGCCTGTATTATAAGAGGGGATACTGGATTTCATGGC
>BLSH010543750.1:28815-41511 GCA_018402905.1 Glandirana rugosa
ACGACCCACCGTGACCTCTCCGACCTACCGTGCCCGCCCCCGTGCCATCCAGCCTCTCCAGTGCCACCCAGCATGTGCCCCCGTGCCATCCAGCCTCTCCAGTGCCACCCAGCATGTGCCCCCGTGCCATCCAGCCTCTCCTGTGCCACCCAGCATGTGCCCCCGTGCCATCCAGCCTCTACTGTGCCATCCAGCATGTGCCCCATGCCATGCATCCTCCCTTGTGCCATCCAGCCTCTCCAGTGCCACCCAGCATGTGCCCCCCCTGCCATCCAGCCTCTCCTGTGCCACGCTAACCAGCCTCTTCTGTGCCACCATGCCATCAAGCCTTCCCTGTGCTCCCCGTGCCATCCAGCATGTGCCCAGCCCAGTGGCGTCTCTTGCGCTGTCCTGCTGTCATCCTGATCGCTTGCATGTAAACAGTTAAATCAGCTCCGTTGTGTGTCGGGTGCAGCCGCTCTGCGCTTGGCTTCCTATGCCTGAAACCGGCACATGCGCAGAAGTACAAGGGGATACCTTATTTCACGGGATACCGATATTACTGCTACACCGGGAAACAGAAAGTGGTGAGCATATTAACGTGCGCATGGCTCGCGCTGCTCAGTGAACGATACACGGAAGTTACTAGCTCTAACCTCCACCTGTCTCACACATACCCGACCCTCACTGATTTGAACTCTCTGACCCGTGCTCCCTGCATGGATAAGTGTATGGTTAACCCCTGTCGACTACCCACATGCACAATATTGTGCTGAACCAGTTGCTTCCATTTTACTCTCTCCCTGCTCTATCCATCCATCCAGGTTACATGATCTAATCAGCCTGGGAGAACTGACCATTCCCTTTACAGCGGCATCCTGTGGGCATTGACTATCATCATCCGTAATGGATACGTTCCCAGGGGATAGATCCTATGGACTGAGTGGGGTTCAGGAGAGGGGTTCATTCCCCTATTCCACCACTTGTGGATAAGTTTAATCAGTCCTACAGGTGCATTGTATGCTGCATTCAGTGTGTGTGGTGCACTGCCAGTAGGTTCTCAGAGCTGTTTGACAACGTTGTCATATTTTAACTTTTTGCACAAGTGGTAGTATTTTTGCATTTTCTATTTACATCATTTTTCAATAAAGCTGATGGTTTTATGTCCATGTTGTTCCTCTAGGTTTCTTGGTGATCTTTAATCCCTGTTTTCATATGCCTTAGTTTCAGCTCCTTTGCTGGCATATCCTGATTCTATGTTAGTTACCCTTCATCCGTGAGGTTGATGCATCTGGGACTGGAGTAGGCGCCCTTCTGTCTCAACATCCTACCTCTGAGAGCACTATGCATCCTTGTGGCTACTTTTCTAGGAAATGGTCTCCTGTGGAGTGCAATTACGAGATTGGGGACAGAGAATTGTTCGCTATCAGTTTAGCTTTGAAAGAATGGAGGCATCTCCGCAACGGTACCACTGTGCCAGTACTCATTTTGACTGGCCATAAGAATCTCACCTTCTTGTCTGAGGCAAAACGTTAATCTCCCAGAAGGGTGCAATGGGCTCTTTTTTTGTCAAGCTTCAATTACATAGTCTCATTCTTACCTGGTACTAAGAATGTAAGGTGTGACGCATTGTCTCGACAGTTTTCCACTTCCAAGATGGAATCGGTTCCTGCTCCTGTGATACCTCACGATTGTATCCTGGCCGGCCACTATTCATATTAATCTCACTTCATATTTGGGTAACAGAATTCTTGCCGCTCAGATCCATTTTCCTCCCGAGAAACCTGCTGACCGCTGCTTTGTCCCTTAGAATCTCCTCACTGCTTTGCTCCAGAATTACCATCCTCCCAAGGCAGCTGGCCACCCAGGGAAGAATCAACTCATTTGGGCTATTTCTCAACAATTCTGGTGGCCTAGTCTCCGCGTTGATGTGACCACCTTCGTAGCTGCTTGTTCTGTGTGTGTTCTGTGTAAGACTCCATGACACCTTCCAGTGGGCCTCCTACAACCCATACCCAATGGAGAGAGGCCTTGGACCCACCTGTCTATGGACTTTATTGTGGAGTGCCCCAACTCCCAGGGCAACACAGTTATTCTCATGGTGGTTGACCAGTTCTCAAAAATCTCTTATTGTATTCCACTGGAGAAGTTGCCCACATCCAAAGAACTGGCATCCATTGTTGCTCGGGAGATCTTTCGGTTACATGGACTACCCAAGGTTACCATCTCGGACAGGGGTAGCCAGTTTGTCTCCAGATTTTGGTGAGCCTTTTGTGCACAGTTAGGAATTTGGCTTTCCTCTCCTCTGCATATCACCTGAAGTCCAATGGGGCCAACCCGCAGAACGAGCCAACCAAGCCTTGGAGCAGTCTATACGTTGCTACGTTTCTGACCACTCTAACAACTGGTCAGACCTTTTACCTTGGGCAGAGTTTGCTCACAATAGTGCTTTCAATACCGCTTCCCGATTGTCTCAGTTTATGACAAATTAAGGTTTCCAACTATCCATGTTGCCTGACTCTTGTTCCTCAAAGAATTCCTGCTCTAGAAGAGCATCTCTGTGATCTTCATTCCACTTGGGTGCAGGTCCAAGAGTCCTTGTGATGTGCCAGTGAGAGGTACACACTCCATGCTGACCGCAGACAGCTATTTTCGCTTGCCTACCAGGTTGGGGAGAGGGTCTGGCTGTCATCTTACAACCTCCGACTCAGTGTTCCCTCACTGAAACTAGCACCATGGTTTATTGGGCCTTTCCGTATTCTCCACAGGATCAACACAGTGGCTTACGCATTAGACCTTCCTTCTAACATGCGTATTTTGAATGTATTCCATGTCTCCTTATTAAAACCTTTGGTGTGCAACTGTTTCACCATCTTGGTACCATGTCCTCAACCAGTTCAGGTTGAAAACCATGAAGAGTATGAGATACAATTGATCATTGAATCCCGTAGGTGCATTGTAGTCAAACATATCTGGAAACTCTCTGCTGTGTTCCTGTTGAAGACTTGCCTGGCTGATGTACATTCTGGTTCCTGATCCTGTCTGCTGCCTCTGACTACGCTGATTTCTGGCTTCCTGATTTACTGGCTTGTTCTGACTACACGCTTTAGCTACCGTACCCTGGCTATGTTTTGACAAAGTGTACTATTTGTGCCCTTTTTACCATTATAATAAAAGGCAGGATTTTAACAGCATTTTCTGTCTCCATCTGATTCATGGTTACTGACACCAGGACAATGGAATTTCCCACAAAATGACCCAATTTTGAAAAGCAAACGCCCCAAGTTATATTCTCTGAGGCATTATGAGTCTTTTGAACATGTCATTTTTTTCCACAAGTTTTCCGAAAACATGGAAGGAAAATGGAAACCTAGTTTTTTTTTACACTAAGTTGTCCATTTATAAGATATTTCTAACACAAAGTATATGTACATACAAAAAATGACACCCCAAAATACATTTTGCTACTCCTCCTGAGTATGGCAATACCACGTGTGAGACTTTTACACAGCCTGGCCACATACAGAGGCCCAACATCCAAGTAGCACCTCCATGCGTTCTATGAGCATAGAAATACACATATAATTTTCTAACTACCTATCACAATTTTGAAGGTCCTGGAGCACCAGGACAATCGAAACGCCCGCAAAATGACCCCATTTTGGAAAGCAAACACCCCAACGTATATTCTATGAGGCATTATGAGTTTTTTTTTTCCACAAGTTTTCAGAAAACATAGAAAAAAAATGAAAATATATTTTTTACTTTTACACAGCCTGGCCACATACAGAGGTCCAACATCCAAGCAGCACCTCTAGGCGTTCTAGGAGCATAAAATACATACAACATTTTCTAACTTCCTATCACAATTTTGAAGGCCCTGGAGCACCAGGACTATCGAAATGCCCACAAAATGACCCAATTTTGGAAAGCAAACACCCCAACGTATATTCTATGAGGCATTATGAGTGTTTTGAGGGAGTCATTTTTTTTCCCACAAGTTTTCGGAAAACGTGGAAAGAAAATAAAAATGTATTTTTTTACACAAAGTTGTCAATTTATGTTTATGTTTCTAACACATAGCATGTACATAGCAAAAATGACACCCCAAAATACATTCTGTTACTGAGTATGGCCATTCCACATGTTTAAGACTTTTACACAGGCTGGACACATACAGAGGCCCAACATCCAAGTAGCACCTCCAGGCGTTCTAGGAGCATAAATTACACATATACATTCCTGACAATCACATTGTTGAAGGCCCTTCGTATTTCTAAAACATAGCATGTACTGTACATACTAATTACACACCAAAATGCATTCTGCTGAGGAAAAGGTAAACAAAAGATTACCTGTGGTTTTAGTAGAGCAGTGGTCCACGGATGAGAACATCGATCCAGGCAGCAGGCAGGAATGTGGGCAGCGACAGCAAAACAGGCAGCAGGCAGGAATACTGTCTGTAGTTAGTACAGGTAGAGATAATGTCAGCACAGCCAAAGCATTGGTCCAGCTAACAGGAAGGGATGTGATCAGCAGCTGCGAAAGGATCGTCCATGCAGCAGGCAGGAATACTGTCCATAGTTAGCACAGGCAGCAAGCAGAGATGTGGTCAGTACAGCCAAAGTATTGGTCCAGACAGCAGGCACATGGTCTATGAAAGGTCCTGGGTCAGTGCAGGCAGAGATATTGTCAGCACAGCCAAAGTATTCGTCCAGACAGCAGGCAGGACCATCAAGCTTAGGGCCTCGGTCAGGAAAGAATGGGGACTGGGGTAGAGGCTTCTTCCACCCAGCCTCCGGACTCCAGACCTGGTTCTGGGAATTTCAAAGCAAAACTTTTTTTCTCCACTCAGAACACTATTATGAAGCCCCTCACATGTGTGAGACCCCTGTGTGATTTTGAATCCCACTACTAAAGTAGCAGGGTGAAAGATTAGTCCAAGTGGCAGGCAAAAAACATGGTCAACAGGCTGAGATCAGTGCAGGTAGAAGGCAGAAACAGACGGTAGGCAGAGGCATAGTCGATACAGTCCAGGGTCAGTTCAGGTGAAAGGCAAAAACATGACGGATAAACAGTGCAGATGACAGACAGAGGCATAGTCGATAAACAGGCCAGGATCAGTTCACATGGAAGGCAGTGATATGTTTGGCTGAGGCACCAGGGAAATAATCAGCACAGAAATTGAAAATAGGGAAATGGCAGTCTATAAGAAATATGGGCTAATAGTTTAGGAAAGTGTGATAGCATCTGAAGCATTCTCCAATTCATAGGCCAGGATGGGAGGGACATTGGGGACAATGAAAACTGGTGTCTTTCCTAACTACTCTTTTGCTGCACACTGGTCTTTTTTTTTTTTTTGGTGTCTTCTTCCGGTTTCTGATGGTGGAATATTGTCAGGGAAATGGAGCTCATGCAGTCTGCTGACACAATCGGAGTGAATGCTTTCTGGGAAGGATCCTTGCTGATAGATCAGGGCAGTGACAATATCTTCAATAAATTTGAGGGAGGTGTTGGGTATTTCTGTTGATTTTTGATAGATTACGTATGCATTATAAATGGCCAGATGGAAAAAGTAAATTGCAACTTTTTTTATACCAGAAGAGGGACTTTTGTGTTGATAGATAGTGCTGCAGCATTTGATCGTTTAAAAACACAGCCCCCCCCCCCCCCATGAACCTATTGTACTCGTAGATACAACAAGGATTTTTTTTGTATGTATTCTTTATTTATTTCGTGGCAAAACAGAGGTAAGAATCTACAGTATAAACTATAGCATTGATTTCGCTGACTATTAGTCCTCTTTCATCTTCTGGTACCCCTGAGGGGGCGGCTCATAGCTTAAGCACAGTGATCACGTACAGAAGAATGGTGATGTGTAAGCCAGGGGCTTCTTTAATTTCCCCTACCTTCCTTATCCAGTCCTCACGATTGGGGACACAGGTCTGTTTCCAGTAGATGGGGAGCAGGCATTTGGCCGCATTTAAAAGGTGCGGTAGGGTGCTCTTTTTATACTGGTTGGTAGGGATTGGGGGAATATGTAGAAGAAAGTGTTGTGGGACAAGGGGTATGTCTAAGCCTAGTATCGTTTTTATTTGTTTTTGAATGTTTTCCCAGTAGGGCCTCACCAGTGGGCATTCCCACCATATGTGCATAAGTGTGCCCCTTTGGCCGCACCCTCTCCAGCAGCGGTCTGATACCGAGGGAAATATTCTAGACAAGACAGCCGGCATCCTGTACCATCGTGTAAGTAATTTGTAATTTGTTTCCTGAGTTCTCAACACTATGGAGGTAGAATGCGTTAGATGGTACAGGAGTGTCAGCTGTGTCTCCGAAAACTCCATGCCCAGGTCCCTCTCCCATTCTCTTATATAGGGTGGCTTAGTCATAGGCGAGGATGCACCTATTAATTGGTACAGTTCCGAGATCATATGTGGGAGGGGTTCCTCGTCAACAAACAGTCGCTCCAAGGGCGTGAGTTCAGTAATGTCCCTGATACTTCGGTTCTGTGTGGCTAGAAAGTGCATAAGTTGGTTGTAGCGCCAAAAATCCATGGGGAAGCTACCATGTCGGGTTCTAAGAGTCTCCAGGTCGGGGAGGCTACCTTTCTCCAGGAGAGTTCCGCAACATACATTCGTGTCTGTCGCCCATTTCTTAAAGAAGGCCACTTGCTCCCCAGGGGGGAACCAGCGAAAGCCTCCGAGCGGGGCCAATTGTGATACAGGCGGCGACAGTGAGTATATACTATTTGTCCGGTCCCACAATCTAAGGGCTTGATGTGTTAGTGGGGAGGTCATGCTGGACAGCCCCCTATGCTCCCGGGATAACCATGGGGCATAAGCTAGGTTTCGCCCTGCGAGGCATTTCTCCAGAGACACCCACATCCGTGATTCAGCATGAAAACGCCAATTTAGTACTCGCTGGAGGACGATAGCTCTATAGTATCTCCTAATAGATGGAATTCCCAGTCCCCCAGTCCTCTTAGAGTGCTTTAACAGCCTCAGAGCTATTCCAGGGCTCTTTGCACCCAATATAAATTCAGACATCGGCTATCGATTTGACTAAAAAATGTGCTTGGCAGGGGTACTGGAACTGTCTGCATGTAAAACAGCACTCTAGGTAGAACATTCATCTTAAGAATATTTACCCGCCCCAGTCACGTAAAGGCAATGTTGTTCCACTGCTGGAGGTCTCTCTTAACTGCTGCAAGTAAGGTGGGGTAGTTGGAATGGTATAAAGTTTCGAGCCTGTCAGTAAGTTGAATGCCTAGGTATTTAATGGAGGATTTAGCAAAGGCAAAGGGGAACGCCTCTCGCAAGGTTTCTTGAAGGGCGGGTGAAAGTGTGATTGGCAGAATTTCGGATTTCGAGTAGTTTATCTTGAAATTAGATAATGTTCCAAATTTGTGGAGTTCCTACATAAGGTTTGGCAGGAAGATCAACGGCTCTGTGACGTGGAATAACACGTCGTCTACATAAGCCGACAGCTTATGTCCGTGTTTCCAATCCGAACTCCCCTTATTTCTGGATTGGCCCGTATTAGGCGTAAGAAAGGTTTTAGCACAAGTGCAAATAGCAGGGGCAAGAGGACACCCCTGCCTCATGCCATTCCCAATCAAGAATCGAGATGAAAAAATGCCATTCACCTTTACCTGGGCACTAGGGGCTGAATAGAGGGCCATAATCCAGGAGAGCATATGAGACCCTAGTCCTAAGGTTTCCAAGACTGCCTGCAAGAAAGACCAGTCCACCCGGTCAAAGGCCTTCTCCACATCCGTAGAAAGGATGAGATAAAGGCCCATCTCCGGGTGGGTGCGTGCCCCGTGTATGAGATGAATTGCTCTAAGGGTGTTGTCTCTGGCCTCACGTCCCGAGACAAAGCCTGTTTGGTCAGAATGTACAATATGTGGAATAAGGTGCTTCAAGTGGTTTGCTAGGATTTTTGCTAAAATGTTTATGTCCACATTCAGCAGAGAAATGGGGCGGTAGTTTTGTGGCAGAGTTGGATGTTTACCATCTTTAGATAGGACCGTGATATGTTCCAATAAGGCTTCGGAAGGAATGGGACTACCACTGGCAATGGAATTAAAGTATTTGCACATGGGGCCTAACAGCAGGGGGAAGAAAGACTTGTAGTACGCCTTACTGTACCCGTTAGGGCCAGGACTCTTCCCGTTGGGCAAAGAGTTCACCGTCTCTTCTATCTCGGGTGAAGTCACAGGAAACTCCAAAGCTTCCCTTTGTTCCTCCAACAGCAGCGGGAGGCCAGAGGCCTCCAAGTACTCTAGGATCTCCATCCTTCTAGCAGCCTGGGCTGCTGCTGATCTGTCCGACCCTATCAAATATAGGTCTTCATAATAGTCGCGGAACAGAGGCGATTTTTGAGGACTGCGAAACCATCCCACCTGAGCTTGTCTGAAGTTTGTGGACGTATGTATGAGCTCGTTGTTCCCGGAGTGCTCTGGCAAGCATCCTGCCACATTTGTTACCATGCTCATAATATTTGTGTGAGAGGTAACGCAATTGACTGTGGACTCCGTGGTCCAGCAGTCGTGAAAATAGACCTCTTAGCTCCAGCAACCTCTTCAAAGCTTCAGGATCACCCGGGCGTTTATGAAGGAGTTCTGCCTGCTGTAATGCCTCTAAGACCCTCCGGAAGTCTGCCTGTCTTTCCCGTTTACATCTTGGACCCTGGGAAATCAACTCACCTTTGGCAACCGCCTTAAGGCCCTCTCATATCATTCCCACCCCAGGCCCACCTCCGATTTCTCTGCAAAGTAGCGGGCAATAGTATCAGATACCCCCTGGCTGCAACAGCATTATCCAGCAAGTTTTCATTCAGTCGCCAAGACCATGCACGTGAAGAACCTTGTGAAATGGCTACTGTGGCAGATATAGGTGCATGGTCCGAGATGGCTATGTTACCAATTGATGATGCTCGCAGTAGCTCAAGGGAGTGCTGATCCACTAAAAGGAAGTTGATGCGTGTGTATATGTTATGCACTTTGGAGTAGTAGCTATAATCCCTGTCCAGGGGGTGTGGTATTCTCCAGCTATCAAACAGCAAGTGGGATTAGAGAGTTTTGCAGAAGTGCTTAAGGAAAGCGTAGGAGTGTGTGGGGCGGCTGTGTGAGGTGCCCAGTATGCGATCCGGGCTAACATTGAAGTCTCCACCCAGGACCAAGTGTCCTTCCCTAAATTCCTCTAGTTTTTCCAGGGTGGTGTCTAAAGAAGTCAGTTGATTAGTATTGGGGGCATATATTGTTGCAAAGGTTTAACTCTTCCCTGCGATTGTCCCTTTCAAAAAGACAAAGTGACCTAAGGGATCGGACATATGGGCAGT
This sequence comes from Glandirana rugosa, assembly GCA_018402905.1. Taxonomy (NCBI): domain Eukaryota; kingdom Metazoa; phylum Chordata; class Amphibia; order Anura; family Ranidae; genus Glandirana; species Glandirana rugosa. The sequence goes on from BLSH010543750.1 coordinate 38,137, forward strand.
AGGCTGGAAAGGGCATGATTTGTGTATCGCTATAGCCATGCCTTTAGATTTGTGGACTGGGGAAGTACTGAGAAACCACTGATTGAATAGGTGGATATGTAATCTAGGTGTAGATTGGGGAGTAAAGTGTGCCTCTTGTAAGAACAGTACCTGAGCCCCCAGTCTCTTTAGTTCAACCCATAGATTACTGCACTTATGAGTGGAGCAAAGACCTCTAACGTTGTAGGAAATTACCTGTATAGACAACATGGTGGTTTCTGTAGAGAAGCGGGCCCAACGAGATGGCGGGGGCGACTGCGCGAGCGAAGGGACAGGCTGCGTGTCTCAGGATGTTCCACATTGGACATAAAAGGAAAGAAAACAAAACATAGTAAGACAAAGAACATAGATGGAAGCCAAAGTATAAAATACAACAGTGTGCAGTGGGCGGCATCTGACCGACTCGCCACTAAATGTAACTGTAGGCAGGGCACAAGGCCTGACCACATAATAAGGCAGGCTCCATGCCCTAACCCACTTGCCCGTCCAGGGGCTACTCTACAGGTAGGAGCGCCTATTGGAGAAAAAATAGCCAGCATGGTAAGGGTGGGAGTGCCATGCTTCATTCAGCGCTTCTGAGAAGCCTTAACATTTGGGTAGGTAAGTACCCCGGAGGATGCTAACTATTAGTGCGGGTAATCGCATGCTCTCTTAGATGAGAGGAGTTCAGTAGCATAGTCACAAATTCTTAAGCAGGTAACCAGTTTGTGGAGCATTAAACAGAAACATCCAGGGCCAACTTTGCCAGGAGAATGAAGGAGGGGTATACCCCGTGTACATGTGGCCTATATGGGGCCAGTTTGTACTCTAAGAGACAGGTAGCCTACTAGCTGGACAGCTATCAGAAAGTGAGAGAGCTCCCTTAGTCCTTGGAAGTAGACAGCCCAGGTGAGGCACCTCAGGTGCGGCGTTTGCGGCCTCTTGAGCGACGTTTACCCTTCGCCTGTAGTCAGGGTTGAGGAAGGGAGCTCTGCCAGTCTGGAAAGTCCACATCCCTGAGCCCCAGAGCTGGTAAAAATTGTGGTAGGTCATCTTTGTTGTGCAGTATAGTTTGCCAGCCATTCTTTTTCACCTGTGTCTTGGACAACATCCAGCACGGGGCACAAGGCCTTGCATTGCATCAAGGTGCGTCTGGAGAGATCTTGGTAGAAATGTAGCTTAGCACCATCAAATTCAAAGTATGGCTTGTTGCGCATTTTCTGCATAATGCGGTCTTTCAACTGATATTTGTGTAGCTAGCAAATAACTTCCGGTGGGTTCTCTGGGTCCTGCGAAGTAGGTCTCTGGGCTCTATGGGCTCTATCAATTTCCACAGGAACAGTGGCAGGGAGGTCCAGAATCTCCCTAAATATGTCTGTCAGGGTGGGGACAATGTCTTTAGGTGCAGTGGCTTCCGGAAGACCATGGATGCGTATGTTTGCCCTCCTACTCCTGTTTTATCTATGTCATCTATCTGTGAGATGAGGGCCTCTAGTTTCTGCTCCTGAACTGCATATTTATCTTGTAGCATGGAGATGTGGGGGAGAACATCCTCCATTTTCTGCTCCAGTTCTTCCACCCTGCCTCCTATGTGTGCGGTGTCTGCCTTCAGTTGGGCAATGTCCTGAGTGAATGTCTTTTCTATGCGAGCCGTAAAGCGCTCCAGATCTTCTTTGGTAGGGAGGGACCAAATATGGCGCTTAAGTTCATCATCCCCTATCAGGTTTGCCAGGTCTGGACCACGGTCATGGGGAAAGATAGACCCAGGGGGAGAAGGGGGGTCAAAGTCACTCACCGGCTATGGGGACACAATCTGCAATGCCTGTGACCTGCCTGTGACCTGCATGAGGAGATCATTGCTTGTTTTGCAGTCTTTTTAGAAGAGTGGAGTCATTGGCTGTAGCATGGCCTGCTGCACCGGCGCCATCTTGGGGCCTGTCCACCGGGTCAGATGGAAGTACCCGTCCAGCGAGCCTTGCTGTCCCTGCTCCATCGGCAGCAGTTGGGAGGAGGTCCTCCGGTGCTGTGACATGGTAGAGCAGTCAGTGTGAGCGGAAAGTTGCCTGATAAGTGTTGGTTATAGCTGTGGTGAGACGGAGCTGAAGTGAAACACGTCCTCACTCAGCCATAGCTCGGCCACGCCCCCCCCCACAACAAGGCTTTTGAATGGGACCGCGTCTTCTGCGAAGTTCCACTGAGGTGTCATAGTGGATGGTGGACATGATGTACACCTCTTTCCTATCCACTTCATGGTCAACACTTCCTCATTCCTCAGAATTGCCAATTCCCCCCTTTGTAGCCTTGTGGTCACTAGACACTGTGGGAAGCCCTTCCTGTTTTTCTTTTCTTGCTGTACCGCAGGCCAAAGTTTTCTCAAGGTATAGGTGACGGAAATGGGGTAAAACTGGTATAGTAATTGTCCATGTAAATGTGATATGCATATGTGATGTCCGTTTGGAAGAGTGGGAATGCCATCTCCCAGAAAATTAATCCTGCTTATTCCCATGTACGTTGGACACTCAGAGGACTGGAGCTGGGCGCCTTTGCCTTTGAACACACATGCACATATCCAGTGGTGCTTTCACAGAGCTTGTTGAGCTTTGATCCGTACCTGGCCCTTTTACTGGGAATATATTGCTTGAATCCCAGCTGGCCTGTGAAATTGAACAGGGATTCGTCAACAGAGATATTCTGGTCAGGGATATGAAGTTCGGCAAACCTTTTAGAGAAAAAATGAATTAGGGGGTGGATTTTATACAATTTATCAAAGTTGGGGTGATCTTGGGGAGGGCACTGTGAGTTATCACTGAAATGGAGGAAGCGCATTATCATGTCATAACGGGACCTGGACATGACAGCTGAAAAAATTGGCATGTGGTGGATGGGGTTGGTAGACCAATATGCATGCACTTAATTTTTTTTCGGAATCCCCATGTTGATCGTAAGTAGTGTTGAGCGAACCCGGACTGTAACGTTCGGGTCCGTACCGAACTTTCGGGTGTCCGTGGCACGGACCCGGACCCGGACATTTCAAAAATCGTTCGGGTTCGGTCCGGGGTTCTGCTATTTTATTCCACGTGTTGAGAAGCTGCAGGGCAGCCAATCAACAAGCGTTTCACTGGTTTGCCCTTAGAAGCCATCACAGCCATGCCTACTAATGGCATGGCTGTGATTGGCCAGTGCATCATGTGACCCAGCCTCTTTATAAGCTGGAGTCACAGTGCTGCAGTCACATGCTCCTTGGGTTAGTATAGGGAAAGGTAGCTGACGGCGTGAGGGACAGATTTTAGCCATTTTAAGACCTGATCCTGCATCCTGAGATAGATTACTTTACTACTGCTGTCTGTGCTGTTGCTC
>BLSH010543750.1:45760-56262 GCA_018402905.1 Glandirana rugosa
ACACAACGACAGATCCGACGTTCTTCTATCGGTTCTGGTACTTTGACTCGACGTTTTGCCACCAGTTTTGGTATGTCGTCAAATTGTCCTGTCCAAGGTGAGTCTTATCCGGAACGGTACCAGCTGGTTTCTTCAACTCACGAACATGAGTCGTAGTATATGTCTCAAACAGAAACCCTTTATCTGCATACTCACGACGGTCGCAACGACGTCTCCAAATTCCCCACCCCCCCAGTCGGACAGTCACGAGTCTGGTATGCGACGTGTGACGTAGTTTACCCAGACGTACCGACAGTAGGGTCTTCCTTCGGAGAAGATTTCTACTACGTGTTCTTTCGGGTGTTTGGCAAACGACTTCTGTTCGTCTGATTCCAGTACCTAATGACCTTGGTACAGTGCACCAGACTACGAACTGTAGCTCCCCAGTGCCGGCAGCACTCATGCAGCCCCAGACCATGACACTCCCACCACCATGCTTGACTGTAGGCAGGACACACTTTTCTTTGTACTCCTCACCTGGTTGCCACCGCAAACGCTTGACACGATCTGAACCAAATAAGTTTATCTTGCTCTCATCAGACCACGTGACATGGTTCCAGTAATCCATGACCTTAGTCTGCTTGTCTTCAGCAAACGGTTTGTGGGCTTTCTTGTGCATCATCTTTAGAAGAGGCTTCCTTCTGGGATGACAGCCATGCAGACCCATTTGATGCAGTGTGCAGCGTATGGTCTGAGCACTGACAGGCTGACCCCCCCACCCCTTAAACCTCTGCAGCAACGCTGGCAGCACTCATACGTCTATTTCCCAAAGACAAACTCTGGATATGATGCTGAGTACAAGCACTCAACTTCTTTGGTCGACCATGGCAAGGCCTATTCTGAGTGGAACCTGTCCTGTTAAACTGCTGTATGGTTTTGGCCACCGTTTTGCAGCTCAGTTTCATGGTCTTGGCTATCTTCTTGCAGCCTAGACAGCAACACAATCCATTCAGCATTTAAACCAGGTAATTTAGCTCAAATATGTGTTAATTGTTCCATTGGAAATGTGAAATTAAGGAAAAATAAAATTTAAAAATAAAATGACCACCAGGTGTCCCGAGAGCAGCCAGCTAAAGACCTTGGGGAAAGTTGGTGATAATGGAGAGAACATAGAGCGTCGCTCAAGGGGTTAATCCGCTAAAATAAGCCAAGGTCTCTGGATAAAGTAAATAAAATTTAATTGCTGTTTAAAAACATGCTACTCAATCTCAGGGCTGAAATGTAGATCACAGTGTGTTTGGTGTTAATCAAATAATTGAATTAGTAAACTCATAACCTAGAGCGAAACCACCGGAGTCCTCTGGGGAAAGAAGGAGCCACAGACTTGCTGGATTGCCGGCCATGTAGTACACCCGGCTCACAGTGGTGATGTGTGGACACGGTGATCATTGTCTGGGTGAGCGGGGGGGGGGTTGGTGACCGCCTCTGGTGTGGGGTGGTGAACACCGTTGCAGTGCGGGATGTGTGCCTTGTTCCACTGGGATGCTGGCTGGGAGTGGGAGAGATGGAGAGAGGAGGGGGGGGCAGACCAGCCACAGTCTCCATTCCTGTGGCTACCTGCCAGAGACTGGGGATCAATACAGGCTGGTGGAAGAGAGCATCAGCTGCACGGTGTTCCCGTAATGCTTCAAGCTCCAAGGTTGATCACATGCAGTGGATCAGCTAACCATAGGTAGGGCTGGAAGTCGGAGGCTGGAGCAGACTGGTTCTCCTGACCCTCCTGTCAGTTGGCTGAACCACCTGCACGGGGCAAAGTGCGGGAGTCTCCAAGAGGGTCACAGAGGGGCTCCAGCGGACACTGCTGAGGGAAGGGGGAGCTGAGGACTGTTGCGTTTCACGCTCCCGCGCTCTTTCAAAGTCTAAAGCTCCATAGATTGTGGATTGAATTTATACCTCTTAAAGGAGGGAGGGGGTGGGACAGGGAAGGGAGGAAGGGGTGTGAAGTGGGTGGGACTATGGAGCAATCCGGGAAATCATTGACCCCTTACTCCCCAGTTATAATGCACAAAAAAAATTTAAAAATATATATTTCAATACTTCAGTGTAGGCTAGCTGTACTTAAATGAGACTGTTTGTTTCCAATACCTCCTTCATACCGTTTGGTGTAAGGGATTTAAGCATGATGATCCAAAAGGTATCTCTACTACAAAGGAGAGCAAACCTTTCATTATCAGTTAGTGTCCCCTTTGGGATGGTTTCAATGGCTAGTACCTCTAAACATCTAATATCATGGGACTGATAGAAATGCCGTGGTACACTATGCTCCTCGTTCCCTTTCTTAATAAATCTTCGGTGGTCCCCAACTCTGGCCCTCAAGGCACTTATGGTAAGGCCCACATATAATAAATTACATGGGCACTTTAGGACATATATGACGAGCTCAGTGGAGCATGTAATAAATTGTTTAATATGGAAGACTCTGCCTTTTGTGGTGGTGATTTTTGTGATCCCGTGTGTGATAAATTTACAAGTCAAACACCCTCGCTTCTTGCATTGATAAATTCCTGTCCTGTTATCAAAGTAGGACCTGATATCTAGGGGCCTACTTTAGTTTACGGTTTGTATCTTGCTGGGAGCCACAATGTTCATTACTGTACATGCTTTTTAAAAAGTAATCTGTGGGGCCTTCGGGAGTACCGGGGCAAGCCGTTGATCCAGCAGAAGAATGTTAGGTTTCTTGATTATACTTGAGACAGATTTATATTTATTATTAAAAGTGGTTACAAATCTTACAGTGTTCTCTCTGGTTTCTTTCTCATCCATTCCAGCTCTTTTTTTAATAGGAGGGTCCGCCTGTGCCAGAAAGACCTCTTGGATTAATTCGGGGGGGGGTACCCTTTCTCTATAAACTTATTTTTCATGACTTCCCCTTGTATCATATAATCATTTAGCTTGGAGCAGTTTCTTCTAAGTCTGTTAAATTGCCCGCTAAGGATATTCTTCTTCGATTTGGGGTGGTGGCAGCTGTTATAATGGAGGTAAGAATTCCCGCTAGTAGGTTTTGCATGGTTCTTTGTAATGATCTTTTCTTGGTCATGGGTCAGTACCAAGTCCAAGAAGACCAGTTCATTTAGGTCGAGTACGTGCATAAAAGACGGGCCCAGTGTGTTATTACAATGGGCCACAAAGGAGAACACCTCTGGACCACCATCCCAAATGAGCACAATATCATCAATGTACCTACCATAAAATATAATTTGCTCAGTGAAAGGGTTATTGGTCCAGATGTTCCGCTCCTCCCAGTAGCCCTTGGTGAGGTTGGCATACACGGGGGCAAAATTTGCCCCCATGGCAGTGCCTCTGGTTTGTAGATAAAAATTATCAAGAAGTGTAAAATAATTGTGCATTAAGTAAAACTCAGTGCACTTGACCAGAAACTCAGACTGCCTTGAGTTCATATTACCATCCTTGGTCAAAAAATATTGCGTAGCTTTGAGGCCTACTTCATGGGGTATTGATATATATAATGACGTGACATTGGGGAATGCCCACATGTACCCTTCCTCCCACTGGTAGTATTGGAGGACATCAATTACTGTACTCGAATCCTTGATGTAGGATGGGAGTTGGCACACTAGGGGTTGTAAAAAGATATCAATATAAATTGAGAGCCCACTAGTGAAGCTATTGGTGCTTGCCACTATAGGTCTTCCGGGAGAATTCACCAAGGACTTGTGCACCCTGGGAAGGTGGTAGAAATAGGGTGTACTGCATTCGGGGTGGGTTAAGAATTGCCTCTATTTCTTATTCAGCACTTCATCTTTGTATGCCTTTTCAACTAGGCTCGGAAGTCTGTGCGCGGGCGTATGTGCCGGCATTGGCGCCAAATGGCCCATTTAAGCAGACAGCACCCTGCAACCCGTGCTGTCCGTTCTACAGCATTCCAGTGATCTGTTCTGAGACTTCCTGTTTATCTGTGACCCTGCTTGACTCTGTATCTGCTTGAACTCTGCCTGCACCGACCCCCAGCTTGCCTACAACCATCCTTCTGCCTGACCCCTTTGTACTTCAATTGCCCGCCTGTTGCCGAACCTGCTTGCACCCGACTGCCTGCTCCTTCTGTACTGCTCTGCCTGCATGTTATTGACCCGGCTTGTATCACCACTCTTCAGTCTTGCAGGAACCTCTGGATGACATCTCACCACCAACTGTGTCCAATCCAGCCCTCGTGTCCCCCTGCGTTCTAGAACTCCCTGTCTACTCTATCAGGGGTTCTGGAACCAGGGCCATAAGAGAGGTTGCCCACTGCATAAGTCAGACTCCACCATCAGGTACGTGACAGCAACAGACAGCCACTCCGAGTCTGCGCAGGGGCCCTCTCTGATGGATGATCTAGGTCAGTGTTTTTCAACTCCAGTCCTCAAGGCACACCAACAGGTCATGTTTTCAGGATTTCCATGAGTTTGCACAGGTGATTTGATCAGTTTCACTGCCTTAGTAATTACCACAGCTGTTTCATCTGAGGGAAATCCTGAAAACATGACCTGTTGGTGTGCCTTGAGGACTGGAGTTGAAAAACACTGATCTAGGTGCGCACCTAGCTGAGCTCACCCAAGCGGTAAAGGACTTACAAATGGAGTGCACCCGATTGTAAAACAGAGTCCTGAAACTCTCCGGCCAGCTCCATCAAGTTCCAGCCAACCAGCTGCTCGCACTATTGTCACCTTGCCCAATGGTTCACGGGGGACCGTAGGAAGTTTCGGGCTTTTCACAATGCATGCAAGTTATACTTTTCCCTGCAACCCCGCACCTTTTCCCTGGAAGCCACCAAGGTGGGATTGGTCATCTCTCTTCTACTAGATGATCCCCAAGCCTGGGCCCACTGGCTACTGGAACAAAAGGCTCCTGAAACCACTGACCTCGTGCTCTTCTTCCAGTCCATGGCCCGGCTCTATGAGGACCCCCACCAGGCTGCCACTGCAGAGGCCGCTCTCCATGCGCTGGAATGATGCGGCGCTCTGTCATCAGTTTAGGCTGGTTCACAGATCTCTGGATACCCTGATCAACCTGGCCATCCAGGTTGACCGCCGCAGGATCTGCACGACCTGTCTGGATGTTACCCAGCTACCCGGGACAAGCCTCACAAGACCTGCCGGAGCCCGGACACCTACGTCCCTCACTCTCTCCTGAGGAGGGACACAGACGTCTGACCCAAACCCCTCTGCCTCTACTGCGGAGGCCCCGGACATATTGTCAGGTCCTGTCCTGTCCAGTCAAGTGTGGTAAGGGTCCCCCCACGACCACAGGAGAAGTCTTATCCTTACCAAGTTCTTCTACCCACCTTGTCCTTCTCTTACAGCTCCCCAGTTGGAGTATCCAGGTCCCAGCCATCCTGGACTCTGGAGCCTGCAGCTGCTTTGTAGGCCTTTGCAGCCCAACATCAAATTACCCTAAGACCCATCGGATGGTCAGCCGCTGACGGGTCCACCATTAAATCAGAAACAGTCACTCACAAAACTATTCCACTTCTTGCCTGCACAACGAGCGGCCACTCAGAACACCTGCTGTTGGACGCCATTGTGTCCCCTCTCTTCCCGGTCATTCTGGGTCTGCCATAGCTGCAGGCACACTGCCCCACCGTTGACTGTTCCACTGGAGAGGTTCAGCTTTCTTCCTCTTATTGCCAACACAACTGCCTACCATCGGCTCTGGAATCACCTCCTTCCGTGCTCTGCCTGAACTCTGACCCTGATCCGGAGACACGCATCGCTGTTCCCTCCGTCTACCACAACTTCCAGGATGTGTTCAGTAAGAATGAACTCTCACCTCACAGATCTTACGACTTTCCGATAGAACTGTTACCTGGGGCTGAAGTACCCTTTGGCCAAATTTACCCCCTCTCTGAGATGGAGCTGAAGGCCCTTGTCACGTACCTGATGGACGAGTCTGACTTATGCAGGGGATCACCTCTCCTAGATCTGGTTCAAGAACCCCTGGTAGTGCAGACAGGGAGTTCTGGAGCACAAGGGGGCATGAGGGTTGGGCTGGGTCACTGGTGGTATGTGAGGGTCGCGCTAGGCAGAAGAATGGTGGTGCAATCTGGGTCGATAACAGGCTAGCAGTGCGGTACAGATGGAGCAGGCAGGCGGGTAGTCCGGTACAAGCAGGCAGCGGAGGTACAAAGGAGCAAACAAAAGTGTAGTCGTAGACAGGCTGTGGGTCAGGGCAGGCAGAAAGCAACAAAGTCCAAGTAAAGCCGGGGTCACATGTACAAAAATATCTCTTCAGAGTAAACACGGGGGTCGCAGGTCAAAGGAACGCTGTAGAACGGACAGCACCGATTGCAGGGTGCTGACAGCTTAAATGGCCATTTTGGCGCCATTGCCGGCACACGGGCACACGCTACGTGCGCCCGCGCATATGTATTCCGATGGCCCCGGATGGTTCCTTACATTGCCCCTCCCCAAGGGGCAGCTTCCAGATGCCCAAACGGGCTCTCTTGGCTGGGTGTCTTCTCCAGAATGCCCTAATCAACTCTTCAGCATGTAGGTTATCTTCTGGCTCCCAAGAGCTCTCTTCTTTTCCTGCAGTCAAGGATGGTTTCCACCAAAAACTCCTCCTCTCCGTCCACCAAGACCGGTTCTGGTGGGGCTGTACTACGCCCAGGGAAAAGATCCTTGACTGTTGGAGTAGATCCACATGAAAAACCGGGTGAATGTGCAGAGAAGAAGGTAGAGCCAGCTCGTAAGCTACTCTGTTAATCTTCCTCTTAATGGGAAAAGGCCCTATGTTTCTTGGCCCCAGTTTTTTAGAAGGGCAGGACAGTCTCAGATTCTTTGTGGACAACCAGACCCGCTGACCAGATTGGAGTTCTAGTGCTCCTCGTCTCCCCTTATCAAAATTTCTCTTGTTGATGGCCTGAGTTTGGGAGAGAGTCTCCCGAAGGAGCTTGTTGTTCTTTTCCAGGAATTGTGAGATTTCCAAAAGAGCAGGTATGGTACTTTCTGTAAACAGGTTGGGTAAAAAGATAGGATGGTAGCTGAGGTTCGCCCAGAAGGGGGACTGTTTGGTGGTGGAATGAACCGAGTTCTTTTAGCCGGACTCGGCTACCGGCAGCAGAGAAACCCAGTCATCTTGGGAGTATGAGGAGTAACAACCAAAGGTATTGTTCGAGGGTCTGGTTGGTCCTCTCCATTTGACCATTAGACTGCGGATAATATGCCGAGGAAAAGGCCAAGTCAATTCCCAGAGAGGAGCATAGGGATCTCCACAAACGGGATTTAAACTGCACCCCCCAGTCCAATACTATATTGATGGGAATCCCGTGTAGACGGACCACCTCCTTTATGAAGACTTCTGCAGTTTCAGCTGCCGACGGGTACCTTTCATAGGTATGAAATGGGCCATCTTTGTGAGGCGGTCCACTACCAGAATTGTGTTGAAACTTGCAGATGGCGGCAGCTTGACTATAAAGTCCATTGAAATCTGGGACCATGTTCATTCTGGAATAGGTAGTGGGTTAAGTAGGACCTATGCCTTGGATGTTTCTGACTTGTTTTTAGCACAGACAGGTCAAGCACTCACATAGTCCCTGCAATCTTCATTTAAGCAAGGCTACCAAAATGAATGGGAGAGTAATTCTGTTGTCTTGCAACCACCAAAGTGCCCAGCCAATTTTAGATCATGGCAGAGTCCGAGAGTTGTTAAGCGTAGCTCCTGTGGAAAATACAGTCGGTTGTCGAACCACCACATCCTTCAATGTGTGTCTGGGATCCGGCGGCACAGTGATGCCAGCAAGGGATCTCCTGATCATGGTCAGAAGGTCTTCCTGGGTGAGTAAAAAACTGTGAGCCAGTATGGATTGTGTCTGGAGAGGAAGTGTCTTCTGAGACATGAAACATTCTAGACAGCGCATCCGGCTTTACGTTCTTAGCCCCGGGCATGTAGGTGATGTGCAGCTGGAAACGAGAGAAAAACAGTGCCCATCTCACCTGCTGGGGTGTGAGTCTCTTGGCAGTCCGCAGACACTCAAGGTTTTTTTTTATGGTCTGTAAAAACCAAGATAGGATGTGAAGCTCCCTCCAGTAGGTACCGCCACTCCTCCAGAGCACATCATAATTCTTCTCTGGTGGTGAGAGTTTCCAGGAGAAGAAAGCAACGGGATGGAGTGAAGCCTTTGGACCTCGCATCTGTGAGAGGACTGCTCCCACTGCCGTCTCAGAGGCGTCGACTTCTAAAGTATAGGGCAATGCAGGATCAGGATGCTTGAGGACAGGAGCAGAGGTGAACAGCTTCTTGAGACAGGAGAAGGCCTTTTGGGGCTCGGGAGTCCAGCTGAAACGTGAGTCCTGTTTGGTAAGTTGGGTTATTGGGGTGATGACTTCCGAGAATCCCTTAATGAATTTCCGGTAAAAATTTGCAAACCCAACAAAGCCCTGGACTCCCATCTTGTCGACTGGGGCTGGTCAGTCTAGGATGGCCGAGACCTTCTGCGGGTCCATGGTGATTCCAGAGGTGGAGATGTTGAATCCCAGGAAGGAAATGCTGGCGCACTCAAAGGAGCACTTCTATGCTTTGGCATAGAGACTGTGTTGTCTAAAGTGGGTAAGCACGCTTCTTACGTGCCTGTGGTGCTCTTCCAGTGAGGGGGAGAAGATCAGTATGTGGTCCAGATAGACAACTACAAACTGATCCAGGTAGTCCCGAAAGACATCATTCACTAAGTGCTGAAATGTCGCGGGGGCATTGCACAATCCGAAGGGCATCACGAGATACTCGTAATGTCCGAACAGCGTTCGGAAAGCCGCCATCCTCTCATCCACTTCACAAATGCGAATAAGGTTATATGCCCCGTGGCGGTCCAACTTGGTGAAGACAGCTGCTGTTCCAAGCTTCTGGAAAAGCTCAGGGACCAAAGGCAGAGGATACCGGTTGTTAGGGGACATTGATGCCCTGCTCTGCCGTTTCCGCGGTGGTGCGCGTGACCGCGCGCGCTCCCGTGCATGCGCCGGAAACGGTGCCAAACGGCCTATTTAAGCCTGGGGGACCCAGCAGCCTGTGCTGTCCATTCTACAGCGTTAGTGTGTGTTCCGGAGAGCTACTTGTCTTTGAATCTGTATCCTGATCTGTTCCTGTGACTCGGCTTGCTTGACATTGATTGACTTCCACCTGCACCGACCCCCAGCTTGCCCACGATGATTCTTCTGCCTGACCTCTTGTACCTTGCTGCCTGCCTGTTAGCGACCCTGCCTGCACCTGACGATCCTTCAGCCTGCTCCTTCTGTACCGCTTGCCAGCCAGTTGCCGACTTCAGCCTGCCTCACTACTCTATGGTTTGCACGAGCCACTGATGGACCCATCTTACCATCAGTGTTCCTGTCCAGCCCATGTGCCCCTCTGTGCTCCGGAACCCTCTGTCTGCTCTATCAGGGTTGTAAGAGTGGTTGCTTCCTGCACAAGACAGACTCCGCCATCAGGTGCGCCACAGCAACGGACAGCCATGTCTGAGTCTGCGCAGGGAGCACCCTCTGCTATGGACGAACTGTGTGTTAACTTAGCCAGCCTGACACAGGCAGTTAAAAGCCTCCAAGACGGCTACACCCGGCTGGAAGAACGGGTTCAGGAGCTCTCAGCACCCATGGCTCCAGGAGGCGCCCAGGCCGCTGGACGCACTAATGTGGCTCTACCATCGGAGCCCAAGGTCCCCCTACCGGATACGTTTTCTGGGGACCGCCGCAAGTTCTGCGCCTTCCATAAAGCCTGCGAGCTTTATTTTGGCCTCAAGCCCCGCACGTTTTCACTAGAAGCTAAAAAGGTGGGACTGGTCATTTCCTTTTTACAGGAAGAGCCCCAAGCATGGGCCACCACCTGTGGGTGCAGAGAGCCCCACAGGTCTCTACCGTGGCCCTGTTCTTTCAAGCCATGGCTCGGTTGTATGAAGACCCCCACCAGGTGGCCACGGTGGAAGCTGCACTACACGCCCTTCAGCAAGGCCGCCGCTCCACGGAGTAGTATGTAGCGGAGTTTAGGCGTTGGGGTGTCGATACGGCGTGGAACAACGCCGCACTTTATCAGTTCCGCCTTGGACTATCTGAACTCCTCAAGGATGAGCTGGCCCGTGTGGGGATACCTTCAACACTGGATGCCCTTATCAACCTGGCAATCCAGATTGACCGGCGTCTCCGTAAGCGCCGTGGTGAAAGGGTTCTGGGATCCTCACGTCCCACCTGGATGTTACCCCGAGTCCCTGTCTACCGCTGTTCTGTCTGCCTACCATGGATGCCTGGACGTATTCAGTAAAAAGTGGGCTGAGAAACTCCCACCTCACCATCCTTACGACTGTCCAGTTGAGCTGCTACCTGGAGCTGAAGTGCCCTTTGGAAGGATTTATCCTCTGTCAGAACTTGAGTTGGCGGCCCTCAAGGCCTATCTAGACGACAATCTAGAAAAGGGATTCATCCAACCTTCCATGTCCCCTGCAGGGGCGGTCATATTTTTCGTAGAGAAAAAGGACCATTCTCTAC
>BLSH010543758.1:31302-42678 GCA_018402905.1 Glandirana rugosa
TGGATCCGATATTCTTCTAACGGTTCTGGGACTTTGACTCGACGGCGTGCCACCGGTTCTGGTATTTCGTCAAATTGTCCTGTCCAAGGTAAGTCTTGTCACATACCACATATGTCGCGTACGAGGAAGATAATATGAGATTCTTATGGTACGAACACGAATTATATGTTTCAGTGACACGAATATTTTTACGTTATACCTTTACGTTTAAATATATGAATACGTAAGTTAACTAATTAAACAATTCCCGGTCAAGTGTGGTGTACGTCAGGTCACGCTAAAAAAAGACGTAGTTTTTATGCCATTGAAAACAATATAACCTACTTTCCATGCATTTTTGATGCAGAAAAAAATCGCACTGGACTGCATGTGGTGTGAACTGGCCCTTAACAAATTAATCAATTGAATGCATAAGTATATAAATTTGCATTTCCATATTGCATTTTTATAAGCACAGTGACTTTGTATATTAAGCACAAGCATGGTATTCTTAGAGTATAATAGAAGGAGCATGCGCTGTATACACCATACACTGTTCTGAATGGAACCTGTCCTGTTAAACTGCTTTATGGTCTTGGCCACCGTGCGGCAGCTCAGTTTCAGGGTCTTGGCAATCTTCTTATAGCCTAGGTCCAGGGGTAGGCAACCTGCGGCCTTCCAGCTGTTGCAGAACTACAAGTCCCATCATGCCTCTGGGTGTAATAGTAACTGCCAGCCTTGCAATGCCTCATGGGAAATGTAGTTCCACAACAGCTGGAGGGCCACAGGTTGCCTACCCCTGGCCTAGGCCATCTTTATGTAGAGCAACAAATTATTTTTTTCAGATCCTCAGAGTTCTTTGCCATGAGGTGCCATGTTGAACTTCCAGTGACCAGTATGAGAGAGTGAGAGCGATAACACCAAATTTAACACACCTGCTCCCCATTCACACCTGAGACCTTGTAACACTAACAAGTTGCGTCACACCAGGGAGGGAAAATGGCTAATTGGGCCCAATGTGGACATTTTCACTTACGAGTGTACTCACTTTTGTTGCCAGCGGTTTATACCATAATGACTGTGTGAGTTATTTTGAGGGGACAGCAAATTTACATTGTTATACAAGCTGTACACTCACCACTTTACATTGTAGTAAAGTGTCATTTCTTCAGTGTTGTCACATGAAAAGATAGAATAAAATATTTACAAAAATGTGAGGGGTGTACTCACTTTTGTGAGATATAGTGTGTGTGTGTGTGTGTATATATACTGTATATAAGTAATATTATTGATTTTCACAACACAAAATATATTTTTCAATAAAATGTATACATACCACATCATTGTATTTTTCAATGTACTTGTAGAGTTCTAATATAGCCACATCATCTTTAAATTCATGTTCATGTTTCTGAGGACACAATAAAGATACTAGTAAAATGCATGTGTCATATAAAAATGATTTAGTACAGGCCTTAGTTCACATTCTAAGATTATCATGAAATATTCTTATATATAGGCTTATTCACTAGAGCAGCGCAAAAAACAATAATGATGTGCAAAATATAGTAGCAATTAACAAAGAAGCTCTGTATAATTAAAATAGATCTATGAAAGATGGATTGCAATTTGTCAACTATGTTGTAATAATGTTTATTTCTCATAGAAATACCGTGGTACTGCAAAAGATAAGCGCTGGTAAATTGCATGAACCCAAAATGCCAGACTCACCAGAACCATAAAACCATATCAAACAGTAATGTTTCTGAAACCAAAACTACGCCAGTATTACTATGCAATTTGCCAAACTAGTCTTGAAACTGCTTTGAGAGCAAAAAGCATTCCACTCATTATCTGCAGTTTAACATGATGGAACAATATCATTTTGGGCAAACTAAAGCAATAACATCTCATATTCATACATGCTATGGTGGTTACAGTGTATCTCATAAGGTCTTAGATACCTCATCCTGAATTTTAAGGTACACAATAACCAGATGACAGATCTAACTAGTTACCGGTGTTAATTTTGACATCAAATTTCGATTTCGTTTTAGTTATAGTCTTTTGACTAAAATACCATTTTAGTTTTAGTCGTATTTTAGCCAACTAATATTTTCAGTACATTTTAGTTGACTAAAATTGAATGGGTTTAGTTAACCACTTCAGCCTTGGAAGGATTTCCTCCTTTAGGACCAGAGCACTTTTTGCGATTTGGCATTGCGTCGCTGTAACTGACAATTGCGCGGTCGTGCGAAGTTGTACCCAAACAAAATTTGAGTCCTTTTTCCCCACAAATAGAGCTTTCTGTTGGTGGTTATTTGATCGCCTCTGCGGTTATTATTTTTTGCGCTATAAACAAACAAAGAGCGACAATTTTGCAAAAAAAAAAACAATTTCTTACTTTTTGCTGAAATACAAATCCAAAAAAATATTTAAAAAAAAAAAAACTTATTTATTCATGAGTTTAGGCCAATATATATTCTTCCTCATATTTTTGGTAAAAAAAAAAGATAGCAATCAGCGTATATTGATGCGCAAAAGTTGTCTCCTTTACGAACAATGAGAATTCATTTATGGGGTTTTTATTTATTTTTTTCTTTTTTACTAGTAATGACAGCGATCTGCGATTTTTAGCAGAACTGCGACATTGGGGCGGACATGTCGGACAATCTTGACACTTTTTTGGGACCATTGGCATGTATACAGCGTTTGGTGCTATGAAAATGCACTGATTAGTGTGTAAATGTCACTGGCGGGCAAGGGTTAACAGTAGGGATGCACTCTAGGGGATAACTGTGTTCCCTGCTTTGTGTAACTAACTGTGTGGGGGCTGGGCTTACTGGGGGAGGAGAGTGATTGCTGCTTCCATATACAGGGAGCCTGCTATCAGTCCTTCCCACTGTCAGAACGGAGATCCGTTGTTTACATACACGGAACTCCGTTCTGTCACTGCGGGGGAGCGATCGCGAGTAGCCGGCGGACATCGAGTACACCCTACCCGCTCCCTGACTCCCCTGTAATACAGTGAGCGCACCTTCAGCGGCGTACGCGCGCTCACGATCTGCAATCTCGCAGCCGCCATCAGGTGACGGCGGTTTGCGATATCGAGCCAAGTTGCCAATGCCAAGCCACGGCGGGCGGTCGACAACTGGTTAAATTTTTAATTCATTATTTCTTTAGAATTGCCAAACATTATATACTCATGGAGTAATAATTTAATAACATGCTATTATTCATGGTATTAAGGTTTGAACATGCACGACAGACACAGATTTAGCCATTGTGATATATAGCGTCTTTATAAATAAAACCAAATTTCATAAACAGACAAAAATATTGCTTTTTGACAAGCAGAAGTACAACTTGAAAATATAAAAAAAAACAAAAAATGGTAAACTCTATTGGCTGTAATGACATTGCACATATTACCTGAATATATTACCAACATTAAATATTAACAAAATAAATAAGAAAATTCCATTTTAGTTTTAGTCGTATTTTATTCTTTTGACTAAAATGGCATTTTAGTTTTAGTCGTATTTTAGTCATCTGAATTGTTTTAGTTTTATTTTAGTTGACGAAATTAACACTGCTAGTTACAGCTGGATCAGGCAACCTGGTTAGATGATGCTTCTTTATCCGAGTCATCCTTCAAACTGTAACTTATATAGGTTATAGAGAATTACAGCAAATCAGGCTAACTGTAGGAAATACAAGCCCAAGATGTTTCCTCTGGATAGCCATCAGTGGAGTCAGCACCCAAACCACAGATAACAACATCCGGACTACCAAGTCATAACTGCAGTACCTTGTCACGGGAATTCATATGACGCCATATACAGATTTTACTAGCGCTAGACATTAAATAGAGGCACAGGGCTTCTTGCTTATAAAACTGTAGTTATTTCGAGGATGGTTAGCAATGCGTGGTTAGGTATGAGATCTCAAAGAACAGAAATTGTATCTAATTTTTATGTATATTTTTTACAGCCTTTTTTCCCCACCTCCAGTCCTTATACAGTATGGACCATATATTAAGGATATCCTTTACCTTGTACAGGTAATTTAATCAAAAGTACTGGCTCAGCAATTATCAGCACTGTGTTATTTAATGGAAAGGCTAAAATATGACCGGCTAGGGGTACTAGAAGACTGGAGCAGAAAAACATGGATTTCCAATTTCAAGGGTTACTAGACATGTGCGGTTTGTTTCGTTCTAAATTAATATTGAAACAAATTTTTTGGAGACTCGGATATATCCAAATACCCGAATGAAATTATAAACGAAGTTTACCGAATGCTCCAAATTCGAATTGGAATTGAAATCGAATTTTACATTGCATTCCATTTGAATTCGAACTGTAAACATACTTCTGAAATCAAAGATTGGGTGTGTTATTAGTGTACCATTTCAAAATAATGCTGTTCTTGTTAAGCCAAAGGTGATTTAAAGAGTCGTTGTAATCATTTGATGAAGATTTTATTTTGTTTGTTCACTTTGCTGCATTTAAATCGAAAAAATATAACATTTTAGTTTCGACCGATTCGAAAATTTAGATTTGAACGTTTCGATGAAAATTTTAAAAATTACGAATACGATTTCCGAATACGAATTGAACGAATCAACTGAATTGAACTAAACAAAATAACTAGATTAACGAATCTAATCGAAACAAAACAAATGTTTTCGTCATGCTCATGTCTAAAGGTTACTTTACTCATTACGGTCAAGTTATAATGACAGTTAAGTAAATCATCAACCCTACAGTTCAAAGTAAATATTTGGGTTGCCTGAAAACAGTTGAATGTTCCTACAGATTTAGGAGATTGGGGCAATAAAAGTACATTTGACATACTTTAAAAATCTCTCCCACAACAGGTACTTGGTTAATAATGAGTTTTACAGATATGGAATGTAATAAAGGTAAGACACAGTTATACATTTGCATGATAATATTTGTATTTTCTTTTTTGGTGCTGACTCTTTTATCTTAACAACAGGCAAGTGTTCATGTTTTCATTGAAAAGAGCAAACCCTGGTCTGTCATAACCCATACCCGGAAAGCATGAATATATTGTATTTAGTACACCTAAATTCCTTTGTGTGCAATAATGTGATGAACGCCATTTGTTTACATCAAATATATATATATAGCACTGACAATGTCAGTTATAATAGTGTGATCACATCGTGTGCAAAATGACTATTGTACTAAATTGATCCATTTCATTAAATACCTTCGATTCTGAAGTCAGAAACTCCGTCAGCTCTGCAGAAGACAGCGAAGGAGCATCTCTGATGTCTTTATAAAAGGATCTGATCTCCTCTTTAAACTGGGGAATGTCTTTCGCATAAAGCAGCTTGTTAGTTGGTGCTGACTGTAAAAGAAGATGTAATTACTCTTCTATCAACACAAAAAAGCAGTTTCAAATGTATTAAACTTATGCCACTTTTTTCTCTCTGAACATTCAGTTGACCATATGTCAATATAACATAATAAGATAACACCAGGTCCCGTAGCAAATTTTTAATGATATCCCATCAGTGGCATGTGACCTATAGGGCAGCCCTATTTATACCTTAACTCCGGTGGTCAGGTTATATTAATCTTCTATGTGGGTTCCATCTATCTCCAAAATGCAGATGGCCACTGTAGCTGAACATGTATTGTAGCCAGGCAGTCTGAGGGAACTTCTTCAAGGTCTGCAGGTTCAGGCAGGACTATTCATAACTAGTAGCTTCCTCTTTGTGAGCCCTGCTGTGTTGAGTCCATGCAACATACCAGAGGAGATCAGCTTCTCCTTTACAGTAACCTGGAACTAAGTTGGTTCAAGCAGGAGGATCAGTATGTGATAACTGCAGGGAAAACTAGTCTGCACTTCTCACCTTGTGCAAGCAATCATCTGATCTTTCACTGTGATAGGTATAGTGATTATAATGAAAAAACAAATATTATTTTGCAATTTAAACATGGGCTATGGTCATTCTGCTCACAGAGCCCCATGGCTGCCACACAGGCTCATATACCTGCAGTTTGCTTTTTCCTATATATAATACCAATCTCTGTACAATATCCACTGTAAAGGCCTACCAACTCATTCAGTTAATATCCATTTAGATAGGCACTACATGATAATGTTGTTAAAAAAATCCATAAGACACCATTAGTTTTAGCAGTTGCCTGATGCCTATGTGTACTTTAATAGGAAAGGTGCCACTGTTCAGGCATATTAATAAATGCAGACTGGATCGTACAAACTGCGGGTGTTGGCTTCAAGTTATAGTAGGTTTGTCATGTCAATATACATGGGTGTAATTGCTAATGACTATGCAAACTTTCAAAGAACAGGAAAATATGTACTCCTAAAACCCTGTACATGATACATTACCTTCCCTAATTGTTGCTCTGTCAGAGAAAATCCATCCATAAAGGCTTGTGCAATTACTGATAGGCAGCTTTCTAGAAGTGCAGTCTTTTTTATATCAAGAACAAACTGTGGGTTCTTCAGTATGTTGACCCAAAACCTCAGAGGAAGACTAAAAGAGTAGAAATAGACATATTATCACATAACACTAGGAGATTCAGTGAAAGCACTATTAGAGCACCACTAAGTCTAACAGTGCTAACCACTGCTCATATGCCCATAAATCTGAAGACTATTGTAAACTACATGGCAGGTAATTTAGTTTGACAGGAAGTTTCTAATTTAATACTAACATTTGTATTGTTCATCCATGCAATTTTATTTTTACAACATATTTTTACTGATACCTTAAGGGCTTCAATATACTCTACACTAAATAATTAAAGCATGCAAATATACCTATTTGTCTTCCAAATGTGCAATACATCTGGGTCTGAAATTTTTCTGATTTCTCCCTGAGTATCCAAAAAATCAAAAAAGTATTTGATAGCTATAGGAGGTTTCTGCGAGATTGTCCAAATGCTGTGAAACAGTTTTTCTACAGAGGAATGTATGGCAACCTGCAATATAAAAAGGATTATTTGATAAGGTGGGAAATAGAACTAACAGAAGATACTTTTACATCTGTATTCATACATGCTATCAACAGAGTAGTAGTAATCTGAATGTTAGTAGGAGTTAGGGCTCTTTCACACGAGCAGATTGTTCAGGTCAGCCTGTCAGTTTCTCAGGCGGACCCAAACGGACACTCCATTGTTCTCCATGGACCGACGGATGTCAGCGGTGACATGTCTGCTGACACCCGATCTGCTCCGATCCGCCAAAAACAGACGGATGGAAACCCTATTTTCCATTCGTCTATCGGATCGGATGAACACAGACAGACGGTCCGTGTTCATCCGATCCTCCATAGAGGAGAATGGAGCTGTGACAGGTTAGTCCTGTCCTGTCATCCGCCGGCTCAGCGGGGATTAACGGATGGGGCGCAGTGTGAAAGGGGGCCTTAGAGTCATGAAAGTATCTTTTCGAGAATGTATAACCTCCTTAATCACTTGACCACTGGACCCCCTTCATGACCAGGCTATTTTTTGCTATTTAGCACTGCGCTACTTAAATTGGTAATTGTGCAGTCATGCAACACTGTACCCAAATGAAATTCATATAGTTTTTTTCACACAAATAGAGATTTCTGTTGGTGGTATTTGATCATCACTGTTTTTCTTTTATAAGTATACATATAAAAACAACAGAACATTTTGTAAAAAAAAGCAGTATTTTTTTACTTTGTGAAATAAAACATATCCAATAAAAAAGTAAAACAATCTAATTTCTTCATAAATGTAGAGCAAAATGTATTCTGCTACATGTCTTTGGTAAAATAACTGTATATTGATTGGTTTGTGTGACAGTTATAGCATCTACAAACTATGGTAAGTATACTGAAATTTTTATTTATATATATTTTTTTAGTAATGGTGGTGATCAGCGACTTATAGTGGGACCATGATAGTGTGCTAGGCAATATGACACTGACGCTGCCTGGCAGGTACACTAATACAGTGATCAGTGATAATACTATACACTGTCACTGTGCTAACGGCACTGGCTGGGAAGGGGTTGACATCTCAGGGTAATCAATGGGTTAAGCGTGTGCCTAAAAGGTTTTAATATGTGTAATGTGTGCTGCTTTTTACTAAAATATGTTTGTTTCTTCTCTCTGCTTTGCAGCCAAAATAAATAAGCACATCATTCTTGTGTGTTTGTCAGCACAGGTCTCTAGGCTGTGATTGGACACAGCTGATCAGCAGGTCTCAGCAATGAATCATTGGCTAAAACCCTGTTGAAAAAATCCAGTCGTGTCCAATCACAGAGGGATTCCGCCAGGGAGGATGTACGCGTGCCCTAAACCCAGAAGACAGTGCCAATGTACAGGAATGCGATTGTACCCGTGCGAGCCGTCTGCCCAGAGTAAAATGCAGGCTGCTGGTCGGCAAATGGTTTTATCTCTAAAAGCAGACTCAAAGCATGTTATTATGCATAGTAGTAAAACTTGTAAAAAGCTTTTTGTGTTAAAAAACACAAGAGATATCAATTCTGGAACGCCTTTGTATAAATCACCTGAAATGCTCGGTTTGATAGATTTACTTTATTGAACTTTGTGAAAGTTATGTACGAATACTTTTGTTTTTTATTTTTGCTCTTTTGTATGGGACAATCTTTGTATAAAGAATGATGTAACATATTTTTTGTACCCCCTGTATTACTCTTTAAATATAACCAATAAAAAATTACTGGAAATGAAAAAAAAAAAACATTTTGACAGTGGCTCTATGGCTGTAATTACCAGGAACATATCGATAAATGTGCAATAAAACCTTTACACTTTTTCAGTATAGCTGAGTAGATCTCAACTAGTAAAAGGACTCATCAACTAGGGCTTTAAATTGTGTGAGAGTTATGTCAGAGATCATGACTTGGCAGACAGAATTTTCAATTTTTTTTAAATTTTTTTTTAGTAGTAGTAGGAAATGTGATAGTACAGCTTAATGATGTCAAAATTATAAAACATAAGGCTGGCCATACATGGGTCGGATTTCGAAAGAATTTTCTTTTGAAAACCTTATATAAAAATTTTCATTCGAATTTTGCCCCATTAGTGGGCTGCAGCAACAGACGATCATCGCGCGGCAATCAAATTTGAGAAATCGGACATGTTGGAAATTTTTTGAAAATGTAATGATGGGAGAATCGTGTGAGGAATGCACATGAGTGCAAGAAAAGAAAATTCCCGGAAAGAAAACAAGATTCCCGGCCACTAAATTTATTTTCTGTAGCAACATGAGGTGAAACTGAAGGCTTAGTCGGTCGAATTTCGAAAATCAATGGTGGCACAATTGAATCACAAAACGACCAAGTATGGCCTGCCTAAGATATGAACTGGTTGGAGTTTTGATGATTTGGAAGGGTACTTTCACACTGGTGCCGCCCGAGCGTTAGCGGTAAAACACCGCTAATTTGCAGCGCTTTTCGGGCGGCAGCGGTACGCTTTTAACCCCCCACAAGGGGAATCCGAAGCGGCGTTCGGGTGCTTAGAAAGGGCTGCCCATTCATTTCATTCTTAATGTTTATGTCCACCTTGGAAGATCTCTTATCCATTAGGAAAGTAGGGTGGAGTGGGTACTACAGTATAAAAACTTCTTGATTATAAAATTCTAATTTGATAGCACTCTTGGTCTGACCATGTGTTCCACGGCTGAAGTAGCAGTGTCCTGGAATGCTGATGTTAGCGGGTCCTTCAGTGAAAGTGAGTGATGGCAGCACCCTCAATTCCAAGCTGCTGTTGGTCACTAGTATGACTGCTTTAGGTTACTGATGTATCTCAGGAACGGGTGTTTCCAAATGATAAGTATGATTTTATACTGCAGGACATCCCATTCTTCCTCCCTAATACATATTTTTCTAAGAAGACCTAAGAGTTAACTGAAAAATGTAACACAAAGGTTACAAAAGAATAGCTATTAAAATACAACACTGTACCTTTGTAGAAAGCAGTTTTGTCAGATACATTTCCTTTACTTTAAACTTTTGTTTGCCTTTACTTCCCATGCTTTGCAGATCATCACTTTCTTCAATTTCTGGCAGTTCCTGGAAACACAAATGTAATGTTTGTATATCTACATGAAATAAAAAGTTGTATGAGCTTTGAGCTCATTTTATAGCAAAGAAAAATAAAAAGTGATAAAACCACTAGAGGGATTGTGATTAATGCATGATATGACCTTAAAGAGGAGCTCCAGCCAAAAAATGTAGCTGCTGACTTTCAATAAACAGATACTCACCTGTCCCAGGATCCAGCAATGTGCTCACACAAGCTGTACCCTCCTTTGGTTTTATCTCTCTGGTGCCAGCACCTCAACTGTGGACACCCAGCTGTGCATTGTGACTGGTCCTGCAGTCTCCTGGGACCTGTGCTGTGTCTCAGATGACTGCAAGGGAGAGGGAGAGGAGGCAATCCGAGTGGATGTGGGAGCCGGTACCTGTCAAAACCAAGTACCCCCTCAAAAAAGTGCCATTTGGAGAAGAGGAGGGGGAAGGAGGCCTTAAAGCAGAAGTTTCCCTTTTGGGAGGAGCTCAGATTTAAGGGGTGCAGAGAGTTAATGATTGTATATATACTGCTATAGAAGTGCAGTGCTTTTTTCCATCCTGATGATGCCCAGTGTGACGAACCGCGTTGGTCTGGGCTAGGCACTGTAAAGCAGTTACATATTAGATGGACTAGATGGCGTCTCTTTTCAATCTGACTAACGATGTAACTATGTAACATACATGAAAAGAGTCTGGAAACACCTGATTTGTGATATGGGAATTTTGTCAGTCCTGCATTTACTTCAGGCATTTACTGCAGGCTGTTTATCCTGAGTGCTGGGTTAAGCACTTGCTTTGTAAGTACGATTTGTTTTCAACGTACTCTTTAAATAAAGATATATTGTTGCGCTACAGGCCTTTTTCTGTACTTTACTGAATGGATCCACAAGGGAATAATAAAGCAACAAGGAAGTCGTCCATATCCCTGCATATCTACCATCATTACACAACCCTGTTTGACCATTTCTCAAAGAGAGGTCAAACATATCTAGTGAGCAATCCTGAGCCACTGCGAATGCACTTTTAAAGGTGTGAAACACCAGCACGTTATAAAAGTGATTTTGGATTATGGACAATCCATGTATAGCTCATAGATTTCTCACCTACACATGGTGAGGGGCTCCAGGGATTATGACTGCTATAGAGAAAACAAACTATGTTTTCTCACAATCTTAAGTCCTGTTCTGGGTTACAGAGCCTGGATGCTTTGGATATGGGTGGGATAACACCTCCATGGAGCTAGGCCACATTTTAACTGGTAGCCAGACCTTGTTATTAGTATCACCCGTGTGTGTGTGTGTGGGGGGGGGGGGGGGGCAGGCA
>BLSH010543758.1:42688-60588 GCA_018402905.1 Glandirana rugosa
GGGTCGGACGGGGATATGACGGGATCGGACGGGGATATGACGGGATCGGACAGATATACGATGAGATCGGATGGGGGTATGATGGGATTGGACAGATATGTGACAGGATAGGGCGGGGAACCTTAACTTGTATTACCATACGGTATAGTAAAACGCGTATCTGTTCCACGACGACGTACATCACTCCTACCAAAAGCCCCCCATATCCATTATTTTATATCATGAGTAATTAAAACAAGAATGTAATTTATCAGGAAGTCTTATTTACATGCAGCAGCACCTTGTCTATGCGCAAAATGATATGGCATACCATTATGTTCAATTCCAAGGGGCGGGATAGGACAGTGTATAGACAGGTTAGGGTAGTATGGGGGTAGGCTAGAGTAGCATATAGACAGGCTAGGGCAGTATAGGGGCAGGCTAGGGCAGTATAGGGGCAGGCTGGGGTAGTATATAGACAGGCTAGAGTAGCATATAGACAGGCTAGGGTAGTATAGGGGCAGGCTAGAGTAGCATATAGACAGACTAGGGCAGTATATAGACAGTCTACGGCAGTATATAGACAGGCTAGGGCAGTATAGGAACGGGCTAGGGTAGTATAAGGGCAGGTGGAGCGGCCCGGGGCAGTTGTCATCATGACACACAAAACTGCTGGAAAAAAAATCTTGGTCGTCAATTTTCTGGGTAAATAGAAGAGAAGGAGAGGCGGTCGTGATTCAATTTGCTGCCCCTCACAAAGTGCTGCCTGGGTCCAATAGACCCACTGGGACCCATGGTAGGGCTGCCCCTGGGGCTTCCTGTACAAAGCCCTCCTGCACTAAAACGGTTTGTTGCCTGCCTTGCTGAAAAAAAATGAGGGACAAACCTGCTTGGGTTGTTCCAGGGTTACCGTCCTGTCTCATGCGTGGTTTACTACTGCCAATGCTAGTGGAACCTGTCCCCTAACAACATATACCTGTACAGATTAGGGAGGAAGAAAAGCTCCACTGCTTTAAAATGAAAGGATAAGTTTACCTGGCAGATTTAACATACTGGCTGCAGTGATAAGTTGTAAGTTGTCAATACTTGCCAAGTTGGGGGTTCCAACAATAAAATTATGAACAAAGTAACATGATTTATTTGATCCTTTATGCTTTGCTGTTGAATTACACATTGAACTCTATAGGAAATGTTCACATTTTTCACATTAAACACAGTCTATATACTGTATACATAAGCACTGCATACAGGAGCATAGGCTGTAATATGCAAAACCAGCAACAAAGCCCAAACCGTGTTAAATTCCATTTGCAAAATTGATTATTGCATTCTCCTGACTGACAATACCTGCATAATCAAATAAAGACAGTGGATGAAGATACAAGAAGCAAAACTGGCTGTAAAGAAGCAATTACTACTTACCAAATGCACATATTCGCTGGTATATTGTTTAGCTAAAAAATAAATAAATAATCGGGTTCAGTATAAAGTGAGGTATTGGTAAAATGTGATTTGAGAAATGTTTTCCAACCCCAGTCCTTAATTACCCTCCAAGCTTTAATCACCTGAGATGACTGAAATAAAGTGGCTGCCTGTGTCCACTGGTTTGATGCTTTTCATTTAGAAATGGGCTAAATTGTATACTAAGATTAAGCTCATTTGTGGGTGAAATGTTTAAGAGCAAGACGTCCCCGGCTGGAGACTAAAGTCAATATATCATGGACAAGGACTACATATACATTTTTGCTTTGCCCAAAAAAATACAGTTGTCCTGTTTGCTGGCTGGCAGGAGTAATTGATGTATGCCCCTACAGTGAACTGCTATTCTCATGTACACCTTCTCTGTCAGTGATAAAATAATGAGCTGCTTGCCCCTTTTCCTCCTTTCCCTAGAGTATGGCAACACTCCCAGCCAAGATCACATTTAATATTAGGTAAAAGGGGTTAACGTCTACTGTATTGGGTGCACAAGTAATGAAGTAACTTTTTACCGGCCACAGATTTTTTTTACCCATGATCAGCAGAAAAACATTCTTCTGCTGTAAACATATTTAACAGTTATATTGTTAGCCAGGTTGGGACCAGTAAAACAAGAAAATGTTCAGTGTAAATAAGATGAAGATGAAATAAGATGAAGGATTTCTTTGGGAACCAAAGGCTACAAGTCTATAGGCTCCAGTAAGGAGAAGCAGGCAAATTAAGCATGATGGCCTATCTGTGATCTGGTTGTACCATCTGGCAGGTTTACTAAAGGCATTTAGTATGAAGGCAGGTGTAATATAACTCCCTGCACTGGTGGCACTGTCAGCCGCCCTGCAGAGAGGGTGGAGGAGGAGATTCACACATGTCATTTGGTGGACTGCTATTCAATTGGATGCTGTCATCCGGATGACCCCTGCGGCCATCTTTAGTGCATATAAAAAGCACTGTCTACTGAAGTTAGCATTCATTCTGCGTGTGGCTAGGTTAGGGACAGGAACCCGCTTGATAGGGAGAGTTTGCCTAGCCTAGAGAAAGGTTCCAGAGGAGGGACAGCATAGGAATTGTCGGCAAAGCTTCTACAGGGGAACATTTCTGCTTCTAGTCTTTGCTGCATCTGCCTTCCAGCCATACCCCTGTGCTGTGTGCTGTTGGTCTTGGTGCATTGCTCTCTGCAAGTACTGTATGACCCTCCGTGCGTGTTACTGCCAGTTCTAAGCCATTACATAGACTCTGTTACTGTGTGTTGAAACTTTTTTTGCCAATACAATTCCTGAAATTTCAACCACTGTGTGTGCTGGGTAATCCCTTTGGGCTGCCCATCACCTGAGCCCCTACAGCAAGGATCTGCAATTAGTGGACCTCCAGCTGTTGCAAAACTACAAGTCCCATCATGCCTCTGCCTCTGGGTGTCATGCTTGTGGCTGTCACAGTCTTGCTATGCCTCATGGGATTTGTAGTTCTGCAACATCTGGAAGTCCGCTAATTGCATATCCCTGCCCTACAGCCTACAAGCATATGCACTTTGCAAAGTGAATATTCACCTACCTTAGTGAAAACCATGAAAAGTCACTTTGCAAAGTATACACAAGTACTGTACATGTGATGAAAATTTGGGAACAGTTTTTTTTGTCTGCACATGACTGGGTAATAAAAATCAGCATAGCTTCCCCTTATTCACTAAGCTAAGGGTAAATTCCTTGCACAGTGAAAATTCATTTGAAAAGGGAACCCCCTCTATTCTTTTAGCAAATCAGTCACAGCACATCCATCATTTGATTATTCAACCTTCGTGCATATTTTGGACATACATTCACAATCCATTCATCTGCTATTTCTATCTCTACATGTTTGGTTAAAATGTTGAATCAGATCAGTAAGTTACCTGGGTCACAGTTCTTTTTGAGAACTATTTTGATTGTTGCGCCACTCTCTATCTGGAAAAATCATTTTTTTAAATTAATAAACATTGTAGAAAATCAAACACTGACTTTCAAATCTTTTTACAGTAAGAATATCTATAATACTGTATATGCAGTGCTGACTACCATCATTATAAATACTGTAGTTATACAGTGGAACCTTGGATTACCAGCATATGCTTGTAACCCAAAGCACTCGTATATCAAATAGGAAACAATGGAAACCCAGTTAATTCGTTCCACAGTCACTTCTTGTCTATGCAGTATATGGCCACAGTTCCAGGGGCGCCTGGTGTATGCAATACCGCATGTGGCCAGATTTGCGGGGGGGGGCAGTTGAGCCTCTAAGACGTCGGGATCACTTGGCAATGCTCGGAAAGTGTTTACACTTTCGGTATTTCCAAGGAATTCTGAGAATTTCCAGGAGCCTCCGAGGCTCACCAGCCCCCTGAAAACCTGGCCACATCCAGTATTTCATGCAAAAAAGCTACATTTTTACTCGTTATGCGAGACACCACTCGCAAACCGAGTCAGAATTTAAAAAAAAAAAGACTTCTCGTATTGCGGAAAGCTCGTTAACCGCGTTACTTGCAATCCGAGGTTCCACTCTATTTCTTTTATTAAAAGTGACCTTCTCCTGATGACATCCATGTTTGATGATGAAACACATTGGGCGGGTCTCCAGAATGACATAATTTCAGCTCTTTGGATATACTGGCACAGTGGCGCTTCCTGGTCTTATGCTATGAGATGTATGTCTATTATAAGATGTAAGTGCATTGGTTTGTAAAATTTTCATTTGAATAAAATGGTTTTACACTATGAAGGCTCTCATTTTCTTTCCCTTGCATCTGCTTACTATCTTTTTTGTGATGATGTGAGCAACTGGGTTCCCAAGCAGACATTGGTGGACAGATGTACCAAGCACCAGGAATACCTTCCCCAGGAGATCTATTAAGTGTGTTAAAACTCACTTGTTAGTACAAGGGGTCATTTAGCTCTGTTGAGTGCAGGCAGAAGCAGGGGGCACCTAGGGAGTGCACACAGCTCATGTATGTGTAGTGCAGCAACAGAAGATTGCACTATTTTTGATTTGGATTTGATTTGATTTATACACAACACAGAGCACTGTGATGTGGACTTTATTATGCACTATTAATTTCTGTAATACATTTTTGTAATGTGTTTGTGCAGCAATGGTGTGGTGTTAGTGTGTAATTTACACAATTGATGGACGTATTGTTTGTGATTTGCTTACATGGTTTTATATATGTTGCGTTTGCATGTACTGTTTGCACAGATTGACACAATTTTATTATTTATCACGGTAGCGCTGAATATTCTGGCATGTAGAATGAGTTTTCACTCACATGCTTCTATACACCATGAGTAAGCATGCATGAACTCATGTAATTATGCACCAAAATGCTTGATTTATGCTTGATTTTTCCACCAGCTCATAGCAGAAAGATCATGCATAGAGTATTTTAATAGGCCCGTGTGCATGAAGCCTAAAACAAGTACATTTTACAATTGCCCATGATTAGGTGAAGGCTTTTTCTTCCGGTAAACAACTATGGGGGTCTAGGTATGGATGAAATGTTTTTTTCCTTCTTTAACCACTTGCCGACCAGCTCACACAGATTTACTGCGGCAGGTCGGCTCTCCTGCATGAACCGACCCACCTGTATGTCGGTCTGTGCATGTGAGATTGCGGGCGCACACATCACTGCCGCTGCACGCCGCGGGAGTGTGCCCATAGACTCGATGTCGATAGACTATGTAAACAAGGCAGATCCCCATTCTGACAGGGGACATGTCTGAGATCTGCTGCTCCCAGTAATCAGGAGCAGCGATCTCTGTCATGTCCCAGTGAGCCCATCCCCCCTACAGTAAAAACACACCCAGGAAACACAGTTAACCCCTTGATCGCCCTAGTGTTAACCCCTTCCCTGCCAGTGTCATTTTTACATTGATCACTGCATTTTTATAGCGCTGATAAATATAATTATGTCACTGGTCCCCAAAAAGCGTAATTTGGGGTCAGATTTGTTCGCCGCAATGTCGCAATCCCGCTAAAAATCACAGATCGCCGCCCCTACCAGTAAAAAAATAAATAAATAAAAGTCCATAAACCTATCCCGTAATCTGTAGAAATATGTAGAATAATACATATTGCCATAAATTTATGAAGAAATTAGTTTTTTTACATTTTTTTGGATATTTATTATAGCAAAAAGTAAAAAATATTGTTTTTTTTTTCAAATTTGTCGCTATTTTTTGGTTCATAGCGCAAAAAAAAAAAAACCCGCAGAGGTGATCAAATACCACCAAAAGAAAGCTCTATTTGTGGGAAAAAGGTGCATACATTTTGGGTACAATGTCACAATGGCACAATTGTCAGTTAAAGTGACACAGTGCCATAACGTAAAAAATGGTCAGGTAGTAGGTAAATCCTTCCAGGGCTGAAGTGGTTAAAGGGAAATGTTTTTTCTAACAGTGTTAGCTATTTTTACAGATGATCTGAACAACTTACTGACTTGTTTGTACCAATCAAGGTGAAAATAATTCATAGTTTCATGGTAGGTAAGGTTGAATAAAGACACTAGTCCATCCAGTTCAACCTGTGAAGGTGCATGTGTGTCAATGTCAGTAATCATTTTCCATATTTCTGTATGTAGACAGGCCTGGAGCAAAAAAATAAAAATAAATAATAAGCGCAGGGCCTCATGACGGGGTCATGACGCATCGTGGCACGGGCTGGCTCCAAGATCGGATGTCGGCGATCGGAGTGGATCTGGAAGACGGAGGGGAGCGGGCGCCGGCACGAGCTCAGCGGTCTTGGCCGCCGGAGCGGTACAGTCCGGCCGCTTCCCCGGGAGCTAGGCGCCACACAGGGAGCCCGGACTCGGACCCTCCAGGCGGACCGGCACGGCCTGCTCCACCAGCGGCTGGCCGGTCTCCTGGGAGGAATCCCCATCACAGGCGCAGCTCTGCCAGGCGGGGCCGTGTCCTATCCAGATCCCCCGCCCCGCCTGGTCGGCGTGGGAGCATGCAGGCACCGGTTACCCCGCGTGGTGAGGTCCCGGCCAAGGGGTTAACCCGGCGCAGGAGTGGAGTCCGAGGTGCCTGCCAGTCGGTGGGAGCGGCAGACACCCCTACCCGGCGCACGCGCAGTGCGGCCGGTGCTGAGGAGGAGTCCATGCGAGAGAGCGGGGGAGAGGCAAACATAAAACGGAGGAAGTCAGGACGCGGGAGGAGGCCTTCGGTGAGAAGCGTGGTGGTGCAGCGGCCTGGCTCCCCCAGAGATACCAGCGACCGTCCCCGCCAGAGGAGATCGTCACCGCGGTTGGAGGGCGAACGATCCAGCTCGGATGAAGCAGAGGCGGATGAGTCGGCAGCGGTGGAATCCGGAGCAGCGGCTGCAGGGGTCCTGCCTGGGCAGCCTGGTGAGTGTGTACCTAATTCTTTAGCAGGACTATGTGATAGCCTGTGCTTGCTACTTGGGGTGGACAGGGGGGCCCTAGCGGCTAGGTTGCCTGGGCCTATCCCGCACTCAGTGGCAGTCGGGTCCGCTGCGTCTGGGGTAGCTCCTGGGTTGGGGGAGTTGGTTTCGGGCCTACAAGCCCTGGGGCGGCGGGTGGGGGCGGGTTCGCCAGTTGATGCCTGGGTGACGCCTTCCGCAGGGGCGGTTGGCTCCTCAGATGCGGGGCCCGCTACGTGCGGACAGACGCCCCCGGAACCCGTCACAGGGGTGGCGGACGGCGCGCCAGCGGTGGGTCTATCGGACTCCGCCAGGTGCGAGGTATATGTCTGTTTCGAAGGCCCCCTTGGGGCTCACCTGAAACAGGAAGTGCGTGACAGGATATGGCAGGGTGAGTATATTGACATTTTTTCCCTGCTCCCCTTGGAACGGTTTAATCTGGACTGGTTACAGTCGGATGAGTCTCGCCGCGAGGAGGATGAACGCCGGCGCTCCCGTTTGATTCCGCGGACATTCACCAATTGGCTTCAAGCCTTTGCCATAATGGCCAGCGTCATAGGGGAGAGACAGCCTGAGTGCTGTTCTCCCTTGTTTTGCTACCTGGACGCCATCAGTGAGGCCCACAGGGTATACGGGGGCTTGGCGTGGCTGCGTTACGACGAGCAGTTCCGGCAGCGGAAGGCTCTGCGACCGTCCATTCGGTGGGATCACAAAGACATTAGTCTTTGGATGAAGTTGATGATGCCCGCGAGGGCGGGGCCTTCCCAGTTTTTTCAGGGGGGCCGGCGGTGTGGGAGCCCCAGGACAGTCAGTCGTTAAGCGCAAGGGGTTGTGTTGGCAGCTTAATGAAGGGGGTTGCCAGTTCGGGGGAAGTTGTCGATTGCGGCACGAGTGCTCGGGGTGCAGTGGTGCGCACTCACTGTCCCGTTGTATTAGACAAGGTAAGGGACGTGCCGCCGATGTTACAGGAAAAGGGGAGGACGCCGGTGAACATTCGAATGCTGCGCCCCTTCCTAAGTGGATACCCAGACAGGGCGGCCGCCCGGTTGTTGGAGGACGGTTTTGCTGACGGTTTTGTTATCCCTTGTTCCCTGTCGGTGTTCCCCCCCCCCTTTGCGGACAACTTGAGCTCCGCCCGTCTTCACCCGGAGGTGGTGTCGGGGAAGCTGGCCAAGGAGGTGGAGTTGGGTCGGATGGCGGGCCCCTTCCGGAATCCCCCCTCAGCAACTTGGTGGTTTCCCCTCTGGGCGTGGTCCCAAAGAAGGAGCCGGGTAAGTTCCGTCTCATACATCACTTATCTTTTCCGAAAGGGGGCTCGGTCAATGACGCTATTGATCCGGAGGCGTGTGCGGTGTCGTACACCTCTTTTGATGCGGCGATCAGATGGGTACGTCGTTACGGTCGGGGCTCTCTCATGGAGAAGTCGGATGTCGAGTCTGCATTCCACCTCTTCCCGGTCCACCCGGACTGTTTTCATTTGTTGGGGTGTAGGTGGATGGAGCAATTCTATGTGGATCGTTGTCTCCCCATGGGTTGTTCCATTTCCTGCGCCTTGTTCGAGCAATTTAGCTCATTTGTTGAATGGGTGGTCCGGGAGGTGACGGGGGTTAGCTCGGTTATCCACTATTTGGATGACTTTCTGTGCATAGGCCCTCCAGAGCACAAGCTATGTGGGGTTTTGTTGGCCACGTTGCAGCACGTCGCTGAGCGCTTCGGGATTCCCTTAGCGGCTGATAAGACCGAGGGCCCGTCCCTGCAAATTACCTTCCTGGGGATTGTGATTGATTCCTTAGCCATGGAATGTCGCTTGCCTGAGGACAAGTTGTTAGCACTGCGGCAGGACATACGGGGGGCCGTGGGGCGTCGTACCATTCAATTACGGGCTCTACAATCGCTGCTCGGCGAGTTGAATTTTGCCTGTCGAATCCTTCCGATGGGCAGAATTTTCTGTCGCAGACTGTCGTCGGCGACTTCTGGCGTTTCCTCTCCTCACC
The DNA here is from genome assembly GCA_018402905.1 of Glandirana rugosa. Taxonomy (NCBI): domain Eukaryota; kingdom Metazoa; phylum Chordata; class Amphibia; order Anura; family Ranidae; genus Glandirana; species Glandirana rugosa. The sequence goes on from BLSH010543758.1 coordinate 51,547, forward strand.
ACTTCGTGACCTTGACCGGCGACCGTAGGGCAGATCTGCAAGTGTGGGACATGTTCCTCCAGAATTTTAATGGTCGGTCATTGTGGCAACAAGGCCCGGTCAGCAGCTTCGACTTTGAGTTATATACGGACGCGGCGGGGTCCTTCGGGTATGGGGCCTTTCTGGGAGGTAAGTGGAGTGCGGAGCTCTGGCCGTCGTCATGACGGGAGGCCGGGTTCTGCAAGAACCTGGTGCTACTGGAACTGTTCCCGGTCCTGGTGGCGATAGAGGTGTGGGGTCCCGTTTTTAGCAACAAAAAGGCGAGGCTTCACTGTGATAACCTGGGGGTGGTACAAGTGATTAAAAGCTTGTCGGCTGCGTCTCCGCCGGTGGTTGCGTGGTCTGGTGTTGCGCTGCTTACAGGCGAATGTGTTTTTGTATGTGGTTCATCTACCAGGGATTACTAACGAAGTGGCGGATGCCTTGTCTCGCTTTCAGCTGGACAGGTTTCGGGAGTTGGCGCCGGGAGCGGAGCAACATGAAACACCCTGTCTGGCGGGGCTTTGGCAGATCGCCTTGGAGTTGCCGCGGGTTTGATCCGGAGGTCGGTGAGTGAGGGCACCTGGGTGGCTTATTCAAAGGCTTGGCAGGAGTGGAATGCGCTGTTGCAGGAGACGGGAGTGGACGTGGACAGCGGGGAGGCGGAATCGGTATTGCTATACTTCATTGGCAGGAATTTCGCACAAGGTTTGTCGGTGTCGTCCCTGAACCGAAAAATGGCTGGGGTGGCCTTCTGGTGCAAACTCTCGGGGGTTCGGGATTTGACAAAGGGGTTCTTAAAAGGTATAGGAAGGGCCGCGGTAGGCCGGACAGCCGGCGGCCCATTACGTTTGCTGTCCTTCAGTGGTTGGGGGATCGGGTTCAGGAAGTTTGCTCCTCGTCTTACGAGGCGCTGCTCTTTCACACGGCATTCTGCCTGGCCTTCTTTGGGGCATTTAGGGTTCGGGAGCTCGTCAGCCGGATTACCCCTGGGCACGGTGGCCTTCTGGTGGAGGACATGACCTGCGATGGGGCTTCCGTAGTGGCTCGGATACGGCGTTCCAAAACGGACCAGGTAGATAAGGGTGCGGCTCTTCCCTATTCACGGTTCCTCCGTTTGCCCAGTAGCGGTGGTGGCGGAGTATCTGCGACACCGCCCGGTTGGAGGTGGGTCGTTTCTGATCCACGCTGATGGCAAACCTTTGTCGGTCTTTCAGTTTACCGCAGTTTTCCGGCGCTGCCTGGGGGCGGAAGGTTTTCCTCCGACCGAATTCTCGTCACACTCCTTCCGCATCGGGGCTGCCACCGAGGCAGCCAGGTGGGGTTTGGATGACGCGGTGGTGAGGCGCATCGGCAGGTGGGAGTCCAATCGCTTTAGGCTATACATAAGCCCGCAGCTCATTATTGGGGATCGGGCTAAATAATGTTGGTGTTTATATATATGATCGGAGTGGGGTAGGTTGTTTGTTATTTTACGTTGTTGCTCTTTTACAGATGGTGAACCGGCCTTGGTTTGGGTGCTTGGACATTCCTATGTTTTTTGGGGGGCCAAGCGGGTGGACGTGCGACCCAACGGTCGGCAGCTAGGCTTATCCAGGGACACAGCATTGGTGAGGTGGATTGGGTTACCTGGCCTGCTGTGGTGCCGGGTTTTGCCGGAGTTCAGGAGATACGCCGCCTTGGACAGGGCCCCGGATGTCTTAGTTTTACACGCGGGGGGGAACGATCTGGGGGTCCGATCTATGCGGCACTTGATACGAGATATAAAGTTTGATTTTCTACGTCTCCAAGCTGACTTTCCGAGGATGGTGTTTGTTTGGTCGAATATAGTCGGCCGCACGTCTTGGCGTTTTGCTAGGTCGGTGGCAAAAATCAATAAAGCACGAGTTAAAGTGAATAAGGAGGTCGGCCGCTTTGATGCGCGGAATGGCGGCCTGGTGGTGCGGCACACCGATTTGGAGGTGGACACTTGGCATTATCTACGCAGGGATGGAGTGCACCTCAACGCCGTGGGCATCGACTTGTGGAGCCTTGGGCTCCAGGAGGGTGTTCACCGAGCGTTGCGCGCGTGGAGGGGCTCACGGGCGTAAGGCTTTACGCCCGTGAGCGGTGGCGGTTGGGGTCTCAGGAGGCCTGTCAATTTGGTCATGTTGGGAAGGATCCATCGTAGGTATGGAGTCCTCAGTGGATTGGTCCAGTTACACAGGTTAACTGGAGAAGGTGGGTACCCGAGCCGGCGTAGTGCGGCTGGGAATTGTCGGTAAAAAATCTCTACAAGATTGGTGATATGGGCCTCCTGGGATTACAACCTGCTTAACATTTACTGGTGATTGTTGTTAATGTGTTTAATGGTTTTGTTAAAATAAATGGCCTAATGGCCAATTTTATCCAAACGGTGTGTTGTCTTTTATTTTAAGGTATAAGAACTGGGGGGGGGGGGGGGGCAGGATGCATCAGGTCTACCCTGGTCAAGACCGGAGCAAAAAAAAAAAAAAAAATAATAAGCGCAGGGCCTCATGACGGGGTGCCCTGGGCGGGATACATAGAGTTAAGGGAGTCAGTGGGAGGGTAATTCCCCAAAGGGGGCGGGTAGGGGTTTTAAGGTGCTGGGCAGGCTCAGACAGGCAGAGCGGGAGCAGAAGAGAATTCCCACTCTCCCCCCCTTTTGTTTTTATGTTCATGTATTGTTTGAATTGGGTTTGGTTGGGGAGGTTGGGGTCTCAGGAGGCCTGTCAGTTTGGTCATGTTGGGAAGGATCCATCGCAGGTATGGAGTCCTCAGTGGATTGGTCCAGTTACACAGGTTAACTGGAGAAGGTGGGTACCCGAGCCAGCGTAGTGCGGCTGGGAATTGTCGGTAAAAAATCTCTACGGGATTGGTGATATGGGCCTCCTGGGATTACAACCTGCTTAACATTTACTGGTGATTGTTGTTAATGTGTTAAATGGTTTTGTTAAAATAAATGGCCTAACGGCCAATGTTCTCCAAACGGTGTGTTGTCTTTTATTTTAAGGGATAAGAGCTGGGGGGGGGGGGTAGGATGCATCAGGTCTACCCTGGTCATGTGTTCACTAAGATGTCCAAGAGACTTTTAAAATTTCCAATACTCCCCATTGACACCACCAATTGTGGAAAAGAGTTCCACATCCATATCCGTACCCCCTACGCAGCTTAAAGTTAAACCGCTTCTCCTCCAATCTCATTATGTGCCCCCCATGTCCCCTTACACTCCCTGAAACTGAAAAATGTTCTTTCTACACTGGGATTACCATTGAGATATTTGTAAATTGTTATCATATCTCCTCTCAAGCGTCTCTTCTCCAGGGAGAACAAATTTAGTGCTTGCAGTCGTTCCTCGTAGTTGAGGTCCTCCAGTCCCCATATTAATTTAGTTGCCCTTCTCTGGAAGCTCAGTGTATTCACTGACATCTATTCTGCAGATGACCTTGTCAAAAGTCCTTCTGCTGTTTATAATTGACATTATACCACCCCAAACCAGTTAACATTGATCATTTTCAGCAGAAGAAAGCTGGCAACGGGATAAAATCTATATATTTTTATTCAATTACTTTGCTTTCTTTTTTTTTCATTTTTTGCAGGTTTTTTTTTTAATCAGTTTTTCAATTAACCAGAACTAAGTTTAAAGCAGCTTGGGCCAATTGGCAGGTCATGGGTGTTCAGTAAAAGTGATTAACAAAATTAAGGAAACTGGTAAAAAGTGGAGGAACCAATCATCATTTATGTATTTATTTATTAGTGTATTTATGTATTAGTATTTATTATGGCTTATTTGGATTGTAGCCTTTGGTTGGACCACAATAGCATTATTTTTTGCGTTTTTTTTTTTAACTTGAATGACTTCCTTGTTAGTAAAAGTCCAGATAGGAATTATGGTGTAAATATGACATTCTCTTGCTTCCCTCAGTCACCCACCAGAAAACTCAGTGCATAGGGACAGGACATAAACTATTGAGTAGTCCAAAAAACTCTTGCCAGTCTCTCCCTAGTTCCTAGACTGATTGAATTTAGTCTAATAAAAGGGATCACAGAGATGTATTCTGTGAATCACCAGTGAAGCAGATCTTAAGAGATACTCTTGTCACTAATTGTCATTATTTTGTCCCATAAAAAATAAAAAATTTCCACTAAAAATGTTTACATTTTTGAACTGTAGAATAAGATATTAGTAGTATACCATGTAAAAGGTAGCAAAACAGGATATTGCCAGCCTATATGAGCACACCTTCATGTTTTATGGTTTTCAGAATGCCCACATGACATGTATACAGTGGTGTTCCACAAATGTCATGCAACCATCAACACTTCCTTTTACAAGTAGCCAGAAGGAAGTAACTATTGTATATTGTATAAATGCACAAATGAAACTAGACATGTCTCATCTATATGGTTAAATAGAGAACTAAAATTAATGAAATAAAATCCCTTCTCACTCAGCACATACTGAAAACCGCTGTATATAGAAAACTGAGTAGCAGGGCCCTCATCATAAACCCAAGTCCAGTAAAATGATAACAAAATCAACCTAGAATGCAGGTGTCAGGTGGGCATTAGCAGTAATCGAAATAGTAAAATGTGGGTAAGACTTCTTCAAAATCAGGTGCGCTGTCAGTTTCCATATGTACTACTTGTGACTTTGAAAAATGATGATAGCATTCTAGAACTAAGAAATGAAAATTATTGACAACTAGCACTGGAAGGAAAAAAAAAAGTCACAGTTCCTGACTGGCTGTATGTATGTGTGGGAATGTACGGGAGATGATGAGCGGGGCAAAAAAGTCAAATGGAGTGTCTTTTTCTGGTTTATCACAACTGTTTCCACCAAGACAGGGATGTGCCCCCAGTACTATCCCCACCTGCCTTCATAGGCATGAACATACAGTTTTGCCTGATGTAATGATATAGGTGTTGGCAGAAGAAACCATAGCAGGCTGCAGAGGATTGGGGAGAGCCAGAAGTGTTGGATACCAATGGTGGCCATAGCTCTGTAAGAGAGCACAGGTTGGAGTTGTTGCTAACTGGACAGATAAGCATTCTTCTTCTTTTACAGGGGACCCTTAGTTTTATTTTGGTGAGTTAATGTCAGGGAAACTTAACCCCTCCAGGTCCGCGCTATTGCCGAAATACGGCTCCAGCGCGGACCTGAAATGCCGGGAGGACGTCCATGGACGTCCTCCACTGCGCATGCTCCCGCGCGCCCCCTGGAGGCAGCGGCGGCGCGCGCGCCGCACGCTGCGCGAGCGTGCCTGCGGGTCGGGCGGACTCGATGTCCGCCCGAGACCCGCGATCACTTTCAGGAGCCTCAGAACGGGGAACCGCCGTTGTAAACACGGCGGTTCCCGTTCTTTGACAGGGGACATAGCAGATCTACTGATCCCTGTCACTGAGATCAGTTAGATCTGTTATGTCCCGACCAGCCCTGCCCCCCCACAGTTAGAACACACCCAGGGAACATATTTAACCCCTTCACTGCCCCCTGCAGGTTAACCCCTTCACTGCCAATGACATTTATACAGTAATCAGTGGACATTTAAATTTCTGATCGCTGTATAAATGTCATTGGTCCCAAAAATGTGTAAAAAATGTCCGACATTTCCGCCCCCAATATCGCAGTCCCGATAAAAATCGCAGATCGCCGCCATTACTAGTAAAAAAAAAAAAAATAATAAAAACGCCATAAATCAATTCCCAGTTTGTAGACGCGATAACTTTTGCGCAAACCAATCAATATACGCCGATTGCGATTTTTTTTTTTTTTTTCCCAAAAATATGTAGAAGAATATATGTCGGCCAAAACCGATGAATAATTTTTTTAATGGATTTGTACTTTAGCAAAAAGTAAAAAATATTGTTCTTTTTTGCAAAATTGTCGCTCATTTTTTGTTTATAGCGGCGATCAGAAATGACGCAGAGGGGATCAAATACCACCAAAAGAAAGCTCTATTTGTGGGAAAAAAAGGACGCAAATTTTATTTGGGTACAACGTCGCATGACCGCGCAATTGTCATTCAAAATGCGACAGCGCTGAAAGCCAAAAATTGGTCTGGGCAGGAGGGGGGTTTAAGTGCCCAGTAAGGAAGTGGTTAAATAAATTAGGTTATTTGCTTTAAAGTGGTCAGGTTCTTTTAAACTGATATTACTCTAACATGTCTAGCAGGGGCTTTGCTAGGTCTACAAAAGATCTTTGGCTAAAGCCCATAGCACCGAAGTAAAGAAAGTCATACGCTTGGGTGGGCATGCATATGTATATAATATACGTGTGTGTGTGTGTGTGTGTGTATATATATTACATTATATATTATCATTATATATTATCATTACATCAAGGTCCCCAGAGAGCCCCCCCTTACATCTGGGTCCCCAGAGCCCCTTTCATTACATCAGGGTCCTCAGAGAGCCTCCCTACTTACATCAGGGTCCCCAGAGAGCCCCCTTACATCAGAGTCCCCAGACTTCCTCCCCCTAACATCAAGTTCCCCAGAGAGCCTCCCCCTTACATCAGGGTCCTCTTTTTTTATGTCTGAACTGTTCACTTGTTGTTTTTAAGAAGGAACAAGTGTAATTCAGCTAATCTGTAAATCTATTACCCACCTTGTAATGTTTCACTGTGTTCAGTCTCTTAAAACCATTCTCCATCTCAACAGAAGAGACATCTATATCTAACAGCTCCTTATATGTTTGACCATGATGAAGTTCTGTTCATGGAGGGAAGATAAATAAACATATATGGAGAGAATACTATACATCACACAAACAACAAGTCCAGGTATTATTCATTCAAATATACCAGAATTTCAGTCATTACCATGCCTCCAAAATGTTCAAAATTAGCTTAGGAACCATTTAGCTTTGTGCACTTCTGTCATCTGAAACCAGGACTGACTTGAAAAATGTAACTATATATGGTACAGAATATATACAGCCGCAGTTTTAATGCTGTATCATTCCCAGTCTTTCTTCCCTGCAGCAACTTTGCACTGTGTAATTGATCTTGACCCCAAAAACCTGGGGTATTGTCTACAGCAAAGAGTGGAAGTCTTACAGTTGGCTGATCTGTCTTTAAAAGTCAATGTGCATAACACATTATCATTGGCTTATACAGTGCCCATCATCTTTCATGGAGCTGTGCAATGCATGCCTCCCAACTTTCTGAGATGGGAATGAGGGACACCTATTAGCAAAAGTATGTAGGCATAGGACACACACCCTGCCACGTCCCCTTAAAGGAGAATTGTACAAAAAAAAAGTATTAGTTAATCCCACAAGTGCTTTTTTACCACTACTATTCCTTTATAAATTTACAAATACAGCAATTTAGAAATTGGATGAAAGGCTTAGTACTGGAAAACACTTTTTGACAGATAAATAGTGCATTTTATATATAGGTATATGCATCAGACCAAAATGAGGGACAAATGAGGAGCAAAGAGGGACATTGTTCCAAATCAAGGACAGTCCCTTGAAATCAGGAACAGTTGGGAGCTATGCAATGTAATCAATAAAAAGAAAGGTAGTACAAGTAATAAAGTAAAATACATGAAATTCTCCAGAGACAAATGCATACAGCTATATAGCAAAATGTATCAATAATAATAAACCATAGGAGCAAGGGTCCTCCTGCCTATAGAAGCTTACAATCTGAGGGATAGGGTTGAAAACCATATGTAAGGAATATGAGTAAGCTAAATATAAGATTACAGTGTCCTTTGTCAGATTGTAGAGGAGAAAGCAGTGTTGGTTCAGTGATGGAAGTGATTAGGGTTAGCTCAGAATATATGCATGTCCTTAAGGGCGCATCTTAAAGATGTGTTTGAAGGTGTCAAGGACAGGGTCAATAGTGTCTAATAGGAAATTCCAGAAAAAGGAGAGATAACCATCAGAAGTCCTGGATTTGAGAATGTGGGGAGGTGGCTAGATTGGAGAATAGGAGAAATCCATGGTTGAAATTGTATTAAGAGTTTAATGAAGAAATGTATTATTATTTATTACAGGTATTTTATAGAAACACACACACAACAAGCACAGGAAAAACATGCAAACTCCATGCAGGTAGAGTCGTGCTTTGGATTTGAACCTATGACTCTAGTGCTACAAGGCAGAACCTCTAACCCACTTAAAAAGCCATATTGTGGAGGTAAAAATTTCAGAAGCTGAGCAGCAGCAGCAGCATCCAGGATAGTGGTTCAGTCTGTTTGTTGGAAGACCACAGATGTAATAATGTTTAGGCTTGTGCAAAATGCGGCAATTCGGACAAATTGCGAATTTTCAATTTTCAAATTTTTCAGAATTTTCGTTTTCCAAATTCGTAAATTTGCGGTAATTCGTAAATTTGCTGTAATTCGGCAATTGCGTTAATTCAGAAATTTGCGGTAATTCGGCAATTGTGGTAATTCGGAAATTCGCTGTAATTCGGCAATTGCGGTAATTCGGAAATTCGACAATTGGAACAGCCAAAAATCCGAAATTCGGAAATCCGAAAAATGGAAAAAACGAAGAATATTTGAAATAATAACTAACTAATAACTATTAAATTATAGGTATTGGAATTTCCTTGAAAGTTTGGCTGTTAATGAACTTAAATATGAAATTTAGCACTAATAGTGATACTTTCAAGAAAAGTGCAATACCTATATTTAATAGTTATTTATTATTATTTCAAATATTCTTTCTTATTTCCGAATTTCGGAAATTCGGAAATAAGGAAGAAAATTTGAAATAATAAGTTATTAATTTATTATTTTAACTTATTATAAATTATAATAAGCTATTATTATTTCAAATGTTCTTTCTTATTTCCGAATTTCAGAAATAAGGAAGAACATTTGAAATAATAAGTTATTGATTTATTATTTTAAATTATAAATTATAATAAGCTATTATTATTTCAAATGTTCTTCCTTATTTCCGACTTTTGCAGTGTGTGACTGTATATATGCATACTGTATGTATGTGTGTGTGTGTATACTGGGTGTGTATATACTGTGTGTATATTGTTTGTATATTGTA
>BLSH010543758.1:81348-92884 GCA_018402905.1 Glandirana rugosa
TTTCTGACCATTCAAAGTTATGTCACAGAGTGTTTTCACTCATGTGGGGAGTGTAAAAACATTTATAAAATAATATGGAAAAGTACAGTGTTGTGACTTCTTTACTGTAAAACGATGTTATATTTCAACACTCACATGTCGAACATATTGTCACATTTAAATGACATGGGAGTTTTATTGAGTTGTGTGTCGGTAATTACAGATTTGGTGACCGTTGTTTTCGCTCACGTGGGGATTCACTTTTACAGGTTTAACCCGGGTTTCACAGTTATAAAACACCCCAAGAGGGTTAAGGCAGTGCTGGAAAATAATGGTGGCCACACAAAATATTGACACTTTGGGCCCAATTTGGACATTTTCACTTAGGGGTGCACTCGCTTTTGTTGCCAGTGGTTTAGACATTAATGGCTGTGTGTTGAGTTATTTTGAGGGTACAGTAAATTTACACTGTTATACAAGCTGTACACTCACAACTTTATATTGTAGCAAAATGTCATTTCTTCAGTGTTGTGACATGAAAAGGTATAATAAAATATTTACAAAAATGTGAGGGGTGTACTCACTTTTGTGAGACACTGTATTGAAACTTACCAGTCTTTAAATAGAATTATTACATTTTCTAGGCTCAGTTACTGTACTGTATCATTTGAAGAGCAGTGTTGTCACCCTAGGTTACTCTCCTATTACAAACATCTCCTCCCTCTCATCACTAGTACATAGAGGGGGTGTTTAGTTTACAGAAGATAGCTGAGAAGGCTGATAACAGTTTGTGATTTTAGCTCAGTGCACAGGAAGTTATAAGGGCACTGAATTTCTTGCAGGATCAACAGGTATTTTTGCAGAAAATGTACTTAGCCTGAAAAAAACAGTGCAGCAACCACGATGTAAGTATGTTACCATGTCAGTTACATGTTCCTTCTTGGGTTTAGTTGTATTTTAACTGCATTCAATTACTTGTAAACCTCAATCAGGAAAAGCCAGGTCAAAAACTTCAGATATCACATTCACTTGGTAATCTGTTCATGTTTGGTGAGCCTTACACTCTTCTCTGGCAAATTAAAATGTATTGCAGTCTTTATCATTCTTGAAGTAACCCTTAAAATAACTTGACCACTATTACCAATTGCTGTATCTACAAAGTAGCACAAGCAGTAAGCTGAGATATAAGAAGAAAAAAAAGAATAAGGAATGTGGGATTCTTAGGATATGTGACAACCAGAGCTGCTTTATACAACATAATTATTTTCAGTAATTATAATGAAATTAAACAAATAGTATTATTAATAATAATCAGAAAAGAAATGCATTGAAAATTGACATTAAATGTTGTAATGTTCCATTAAATTTGTAGTCAACAGTGAAGGGCCCCTTACTTTGATCATGAGTAGAGAAATGCCCCTACATTGGTGGTGAGTGGAAAAATACCCCCTTACATTGGTGGTCAGTGAAAAGGTATCTTACAGTTCCTTACATTAGTGGTCATTCCAAAAGAGCCATCTTACAATTGTGCTCAGTGTATGCCCTCTTACATTGGCGGCTAGTGTGGTGCTCCCATATATTAGTGATCACATCACTTGGGTCAGTGGTTACTTATTTGAAAGGTAGAAATTGCTCAAAGAACCCCTATCAACTTCTGCAGGAACCTAGGATTCTACAGAACCATGGTTGAGAAAGGCTGATCTACGTGTTTGATGTAAGTAAACCTAGCAACATTTGTTTTTAAAGCAGACTTTATCACCTGTCCTTGACTGAGAAATCCTTCTGCTTTTCTAAGGTGTGGATCAGCAGGACCAAAAATCCTCGGTTCTGAAATAAGTTCTTCAAAATAGCTACAGCATCGTTCTCATCTGTTTGAATTCTAGGATTTTTCTGGAAAGGCTGTTGAGAAATGAATCACAAATTAATATTTTAAAATGAAACAAATCATTTTGTTCTACACAAAAAAGTGAATGGTGACCCTTTAAGAAAATAACATCTGAACAAGTTAAGGGACGTTGCACCCTCATTTGCCAATAAAAGCTTCAATTACAATTTTTATTATTATTTACAATTGTGGAACAAGCATACAATGAAACAGTGCTGCCACAAGTCTCACCCATAGATTTCTAGATTGTCGTGATATTGCACCCATTAATGCACACATTACTGCAATGTATGACGCCACAAGTCAAATTTATTGATATGATGCAGTGCCATTCATTTTGAATGGCAACCCAACATGACTTGCTGATGTGTCTTGCAGTGCAACAGTTGCTCACTTGGCACGCCGTCCGTTTTGAAAATGTTGTGAATTCTTTTTAATGTATACAAGGCACATTGTGACTGCACAAGGACAGATCATGGGGTTCATCCGTCCCTCTTCTCCACCTTGTCTGTTGACAGAACTTTTAATTGAAAAGAATACAATACATTTTCTAAATGAACGAGGTGCTGAGCAAGTGACCCCCTATTATCACTGTATGTAATGCGAAGTTGCAGCAGCAGTGGCCAAAAAAATCAAAGCTTGTATTGTTTAATAGAGTTGAGCGAACACCTGGATGTTCGGGTTCGGTGGGTTCGGCTGAACTTCGCGAAAAAGTTAATGGGGACCCAAACTTTTCGGCACAAAAAGTACTGTAAAAAAGTCCTGGAAAGTGCTAGAGGGCTGCAAAAGGAAGTAAAATGTTTTGAGAACAATAATCTGTCCCTTACAGAAACAGCAGGAACCTGACCCTATAGGAGTAGGCGATGATTTAGAACAATAATCTGTCCCTTACAGCAACAGCAGGAACCTGACCCTATAGGAGTAGGCGATGATTTAGAACAATAATCTGTCCCTTACAGCAACAGCAGGAACCTCTCCCTTTAGAACTAGGAGATGATTTTAGAACAATAATCTGTCCCTCTAAGCAGTAGACTCTACCTAGTCCAGTCAGATCATTCTGTAATGCAGGATGAGATGTTATTTGATCTGCAATCTGTCCCTAAAAGCAGTATTAGTAGTAATCTCTACCTAGTCCACAATCAGATCGTTCTGTAATGCAGGATGAGATGTTATTATATCTGCAATCTGTCCCTCACAGCACCAGCAGCATCCTCTCCCTAAACTAGCCTGAGAGCATGTGACATGCAGCACTACGTGACTCCAGCTTATACAGAGGCTGGGTCACATGATGCACTGGCCAATCACAGCCATGCCATTAGTAGGCATGGCTGTGATGGCTTCTAAGGGCAAACCAGTGAAACACTTGTTGATTGGCTGCCCTGCAGCTATTCAACAGGCGGGATCAAATACCCGAACCCAGAACCCGAACCCAAACTTTTTTTCAAATGTCCGGGTTCGGGTCACGGACACCCCAAAGTTCGGTACGGACCCGAACTTTACAGTTCGGGTTCACTCAACTCTATTGTTTAACAAGAAATTTAACAAATACAATGTATATACAAAAAAAAATATTCTGCCCTATTCATAGCATTAATGCATAACCATATAATGAATACCCATTTCTCATTACTCATAACTATGGGATATATTAATGCATATATTGTTTGAATATTCTATCAATATCAACATATCAAAATGACATCCAAATATAATACATTGACTCATATTTCAGCCAGTAGACTCTTTGCTTGTAAATCATAAATATGTATCTTCACTGGGGATGAGCCTCACATTCAGACTGAACAACGTTTGCATGTTCGGAGTTCAGTGACAGCGCAAATTTAACAGAGTGGCATCTGCATCACTGGACAGTGTAATCGACAATGGATTTACGTTGTGGATTTTTTAAAATAAAGGACTTATTAAAGTGTGTCAGTGTTTTCATATATTATACATTTTTTGTGGATGAGTAGGGATACTATGAACACTCTACTTGTTCACATTGAGAGCCATCAGATAAGCCCCCACCCATAGACCCCCACAACCACCAGGCCAGGGTTATGGGGAAGAGGCCCTTGTCCTCATCAACATGAGAACAAGGTGGGCCTACTTGGCCAGGTACCCTTCTCATGTGGCCTGGTATGGTTCAGGAGGAGGGCATCCCCCACCTTTCCTGGTATGCTGGGTAGCATGTTCTGATAACAGTTTGGTATAATTTTAAGGGGGGGGGGGGCATGCGTTTTATTTTCTTGTTATTTGCACAAGGTTCCATACAAGACTCGGAAATACACTAGTGCTCACGTAAACAGGAGAATAGAGTATAGACAGCTTCACAAATAGAGCATATTCTATTCTTGGAAAACATCAGATTTTAAGTTGCATCGGCTCAGGCACCCATGTGAAAAAAAGGCCTAAAGGGTAAGGAAATTGTGATTTCAGTGCCTCTGTTGTGAACTTTGAAGATTACTTTCTCCACAAAGCCTACAACTACAATGGAGAATGAGGGCATGTTTCAAAGTGCTTTAACTGCTTGTTCAGAATATAATATGACTTTAGTATGCATAGTCACAGGTTTACTTTAGACTACAGCTGTCCAAATAGTCAAAATTTTCATATGGTTCTGGGATGACTTCTGGGGTGCAACTAAGAGGAATATCTAGCCAAAAGAGGAACACACAGGGCTGCTTTCACACAAGCTGCTCACTTTGTATTTTGCATCTCTTATCACCCATGTTTAAACTTCAGACTAGGTTATATATAGTTTTCTTCTATTACCCTTAAACCACAAGGTTTCAACTTACTGAAGGAACATTTTCACACAATTTTTCACTTAAGTCCTGCCTGCTTCCATCAGACTGAAAAAGAACACAGATAATTGAATTTATTTAACGCTTTTAGTAAACCAATTAACAATGTATATTTTTTCCTTAGAAAGAAGTTTGACAAGACATTGCATTTGTGGTGTATTGGACCCGATGGTTTAGAAATACATACTGTACATTCATACAAGCTTTATATCACTTTATTGTTGTAGGTGAATTATGCATTTGTTCACAGACAGATGGTGCACCTCTCTCTTGGGGGCCTGAAGGTCCAATATAATTACTAACATTTTTCCTTGAGTCTGACAGCACACATATTGTCATATTATTGGCATTTTGCACTGTCATTCAATGCAACCTATTGTAATTGCTGTTTGTCATTGTCCATAGGTGTGTGCAGCCTATTGCATTAGGCAGGGATATGCAATTAGTGGACGTCCAGCTGTTGCAGAACTACACGTTCCATGAGGCATAGCAACACTTTAACAGCCTAAGGCATGACACCCAGAGGCCAAGGCATGATGGGACTTGTAGTTTTGCAATAGCTGGAGGTCCGCTAATTGCATATCCCTGCATTAGGGTATGCACCCCAAAGCTCAAACACAGAGCAACAGAGGCAGAAGCTAGGCAGCGGCGAGTGCAAAGCATATGTGAACAAGTCCTTTTTTATAAATTGTTTTTTGAAATGCAATTTTGATTTTAATTTTTATAATTGTATTTTATTTATTTATTTATTATTATTATTATTATTCATAATATATTTATTATTTATTTATTTTTTCGTGACAGCCCTTTTGGGGGGCTTTGGTGAAATATCAGGGTTCTAAACAGATCCCCTGATGTCTTACATGTAAGAAGAAAAAAGGAACTGAGGACAGGATGGAGGTGCAGATGCTAGAACCCACCCCCCCTGCACCTGGAGGGAGGAAGAAGAGGAGAAGCCAACAGCACTGCAATGGGTGGAACAAGAGGATCGATATCTGCAATAAGGCAGTACAGCCAGTCCTCCTGCTCAGCCCCCCTTTTGAACTAATAGGGCATGGGCCCAGTACAGATGGGGAAGAAGGAACTGCCTTATCATCAGCCCTGGTGCACGTAGTGATTAAGGTGTGCCCAGGCACACCCAGCACACTCCCTGCTCACGCCATGTCATTGTCTCAGGGGCATTTTTTTTATCTTGCTAGTATCACAGTGCCTATAGAAATGTAAACCTCCTGTGGAAGAGTAGTCATTTAGTTTGAGAATGGAAACAAAACTACACAGACCAGCATCTAGTATGAAGCCCAATGTGCCATGCTCACTAACCACAGGCTTCTGAAAAATATCCCAGATATCCTCACTTCTCCAGAGGCATTGCCTGGGTTGCTGACTCCCAACTGATGTATTTGGAAGTAATATTTGCTATATTAGCCTTCCTATAACCTCCTGTGGAAACCAGACTGTAAAACGCAATGAGGAAGGACTACTGCCCTCTTCAGAAAGCACATTTATGATTGGATCATTGAAAACCCCAAACTTGGGCCTAAAAAAAATCCTGTATGTAAAGGGGGAATATTCATATGAGGTAGATTATTTGGCACAAGTATATTTAAATATAGGTGGTGTATAGAAAGGGTCCTATTGTGGGAAATTGATTTTACAAAATAATTTGGATTCTTCTAAGTAATATTTCTTTATTATAAAGTGTAATCTTTTTACACAGTGCATAAAAATGTGTCCGTATCCGCTTTACACCATCCTTGTATATTCTGCATCTGTGCCGTTGCCACTGATTACATACTAATGTTTACACCTCCCCCTGAATGAGCCATTCATGTGGTGGCAATGCACAATGACCTCGGTCTTCAGTCATTCTGAATGAGCGAAAGCTGAAGTCACTCTGTGCTTGTGCTGATTCTGCATGAATGATTCATTCAGAGGGAGATGTAAACAAGAATTGGCATGGAATTACCTCACCCTTCAGTCATTCTGAATGTTGGCATTGAATTCACTAGGCAGTGGTGGTGCATAGGGTCCATTTACACTTTATGCATCTAAACATTAGCACAAATGGGTACATATGTTCAAGATCAGGCCATGAATGCAAATTTTTCTACTTTTGGTTTATGTAGCTAAATGCTATGGACAAAAATAGAGCGGTTTAATGGGCCAATAGCATGCAATACTGTTGCATTCAGATCAGTAAAAATTATGGATCTGAACACAGAGTAATGTACATCTTAAAAGGTTTTGTCACCTTAAAAGGAATGTATATGTTGGTCATAAATAATTCATTGTAAGATATTTTAATGGTTAATTTAATGGAACCTAATAGACATTATACAGTGATCTTGAATTCTTAAAAATTACTTATCCTTTTAGAGGTAAAGAGTACAGGAATTGGGCGTCAAATGGTGACCCCCAGATAATGTAGCATACACCTATAGAGGTTAACAACATAGCATTTATTCAATTGTAGAAAAAGACATATATACATGTATCAAAAAGGGAGGGTTAACAACAAAGCCCACAAATTTGTAAAACAAACACATATATACAACATACCATCCAAAGGTATGGGGATTGCCTATGGAGATTGCCAACATGTTCCACTTCCTCAGGACTTTATTCCATAACATCTAGCTCCATACCCTTTTAGGCTGTCCGGCATGTTTGAGCTAAGGGGAGACCAATGATAGACCGTCTTGTAGGTGGTAACTACATATCACGCATGGAATCAAGGAGGGAGCAGTTATTGTAAATGCTAACCACTGGATATAGTAAGTGGATGAACATCAGGCACAGATCCTTCCACAGATGGGATATATTCAACAGATCAACAAACAAAGGCTCCCATATGTAAAGCTTTCAGCTCACAGAGAGTGTCCCCATCGATTCTCTGTTGTATGGAAAAGCGGGAGCATGGGTATATCATGCAGACCCCCACCAGCAGTGCCTATCAGGGTCTCCCGAGAAACCCACAGTCCAGCACAGCTCCCTTAGCTCAAACAAGCCGGACAGCCTAAAAGGGTATGGAGCTAGATGTTTTGGAATAAAGTCCTAAAGAAGTGGCTTCTGAAGCCGTGAAACATGTTGGCAATCTCCATAGGCAATCTCCATATAAATACCTTTGGATGGCATGTTGTATATATGTATTTGTTTTACAAATTTGTGAGCTTTGTTGTTAGCCCTCCCTGTTTGATATATGTATAATGCCCAATTCCTCTACACTTTACCTCTATTTCACATATCGGGTTGGTACTCCCTGATAGTTTGTTAAGCTGTTTTAGCTATGGGCCTCAACTATATGTTTATAATGCCCATTTACTTATACTTTTAACTGTCTTATATAAATTGTACATATACAGTATATCAAAAAAGTGAGTATAACCCTCACATTTTTGTAAATATTTTATTATATGTTTTCAAGTGACAACACTGAAGAAATTACACTTTGCTACAATGTAAAGTAGTGAGTGTACAGCTTGTATAACAGTGTGAATTTGCTGTCCCCTCAAAATAACTCCACACACAGCCATTAATGTCTAAACTACCAGCAACAAAAGTGTACACCCCTAAGTAAAAATGTCCAAATTGGGCCCAAAGTGTCAATATTTTGTGTGGCCACCATTATTTTCCTGCCTTAATCTTCTTGGGCATTGAGTTCACCAGAGCTTCACAGGTTGCCACTTGAGTCCTCTTCCATTTCTCCATGACGACATCACGGAGACTGAGCTGGTGGATATTAGAGACCATGTGCTCCTCCACCTTCCACTTGAAAATGCGCTACAGATGCTCAATAGGGTTTAGGTCTGGTGACATGCTTGGCCAGTCCATCACCATTACCCTCAGCTTCTTTAGCAAGGCAGTGCTCGTCTTGGAGGTGTGTTTGGGGTCGTTATCATGTTGGAATACTGCCCTGTGGCCCAGTCTCTGAAGGAAGGGAATCATGCTCTGCTTGAGTATGTCACAGTGCATGTTGGCATTCATGGCTCTCTCAATGAACTGTAGCTCCCCAGTGTCGGCAGAACTCATGCAGCCCCAGACTATGACACTCCCACCACTATGCTTGACTGTAGGCAAGACACACTTGTCTTTGTACTCCTCACCTGGTTGCTGCCACACACGCTTGACACCATCTGAACCAAATAAATTTATCTTGGTCTCATCAGACCACAGGACATGGTTCCAGTAATCCATGTCCTTAGTCTGCTTGTCTTCAGCAAATTGTTTGCGGGCTTTCTTGTGCATCATCTTTAGAAGAGGCTTCCTTGTGGGACGACAGCCATGCAGACCAATTTGATGCAGTGTGCAGCTTATGAGCACTGACAAACTGACCCCCCACCCCTTAGTCTCTGAAGCAATGCTGGCAGCACTCATACATCTATTTCCCAAAGACAACCTCTGGCTATGACGCTGAGCACGTGCACTTAACGTATTTGGTCGACTATGGTGAGGCCTGTTCTGAGTGGAATCTGTCCTGTTAAACCACTGTATGGTCTTGGCCACTGTTCTGCAGCTCAGTTTCAGGGTCTTGGCATCTTCTTATAGCCTAGACCATGTTTATGTAGTGCAACAATTCTTTTTTTCAGATCCTCAGAGAGTTCTTTTGTGTTCTTTTATGTTGAACTTCCAGTAACCAGTATGAGAGAGTGAGAGCGATAACACCAAATTTAACACACCTGCTCCCTATTCACGCCTGAGACCTTGTAACATGAAACACATGACACCGGGGAGGGAAAATGGCTGATTGGGCCCAATTTGGACATTTTTACTTAAGGGTGTACACACATTTGTTGCCAGCAGTTTAGACATTAATGGCTGTGTGTTGAGTTATTTTGAGGGGGACAGCAAATTCACACTGTTATACAAGCTGTACACTCACTACTTTACATTGTAGCAAAGTGCAATTTCTTCAGCGTTGTCACGTATAAAGATAGAATAAAATATTTACAAAAATGTGAGGGGTGTACTCACTTTTGTGAGATACTGTGTACATATATATATATATATATATATATATATATATATATATATATATTTGGAATTTTACATTCACCCGCAAACAAACACACACTTTCTCTATCCAAAATCCACCAGGAAGCCAAGACACCAGACTGGTGAATTCAACTTTCATTTTAAGTGTTAACTCTTTTATAAATAATTTGTTTACCTCGGGAAAAAACGTTTTTAAAGCAAAATGTTTGTAGTCAAAGAATGGAATGGTACCCAATGCCTCTAACTTCACGACTTCTCTATCCATTTGAAATTCTGCAAAACCTGCAAATGTATAACATAGGAATACAGCTGTTTACAGAAAATAAAAATGACCATTGCATCAACAGAAAACATTGTTATAGATATGTAACTACTATAAGTGTAATTCATATCTTATCTAGTGTCAGGATTAACATACAATTTAGTGGTGTTGTCTCTACAACCAGACTGTCGATGAGGAGTTCAAGTTCTGTGGCCATGTCAAATTTTTATATGGCCTTACATGTGAGTGCGTTATAAGACTATAGAGCTTCAATGCATTAACATTAGCCACATGGTAATGATAATTAATCTGCTGTCATCAGGAACTTCTGTGGTTGAAATGCATTCTGTTTTCTATCCAGTAGTTTTTATACTGTACACATACTTCAAACCTACTCTTTGGTTTAAAATAAATCAAATACTTCAAACCTACTCTTTAGCTTAAAATAAATCAAATAATCAACAATATGTTAAAGGACTGAAATCACATTGTAGAATGTAAAATAGAAACTGAAGTACTAACTTGCTAAAAGACCAATCAATGCAAAGTTCATATTTCAGGTATGAGCATCTCACTATTTTACATAGCCCAGCTGAGAGTTCCTCGCTATTCTACCGTGCAACAGAATCTCACTAATCCTCTTGAAAGGATAATGGTGACAGTCTCATGATTTCTACAACAGAAAAAAGAGACCTCCTTATAATATCTGAAACAGATAAACAGACTTGGTAACTCAAGTGTAGTTGTCAACTGCCAGGGTATCCAATAGACTAGCAACTAGTCAGGATTCTGTTTATTGAGATCAGATCAGTGGAAAATCAGTTATCATCATTTGTTGGCTGATTGTACTGGATTACTGCACTTTGCTGTTATTACACAAAAAGAATTATTGATTGCACTGACAAGCAACTCAAGACCACCACCACTTGTATCATCTATATTCAGTTGAAGCTTACAAGCTGCAGTGAGAAAACTCCAATTTGTAAGCAGTGAAAAAACTCATAGCTAGAGTTGAGCGAACACCTGGAAGTTCGGGTTCTGCTGGTCCGTCTGAACTTCGGGACAAAGTCCGGGTCCGGGTCCGGACGGAACCCGAACGATCGCACGGACAACGAACCCCATTGAAATCAATGGGGACCCGAACTTTTAGGCACAAAAATGGCTGTAGGAAAGTCCTGGAAAGCCCCAGAGGGCTGCAAAAGGAAGTAAAATGGGGGTAAGGGTAGGGCAAGTGCCCTACAAAAAATGGGGACAGGGAAATAACTGTAAATATTTTTAAAAAAATAAAAACATAAAAAAAGCAAAAATGGAGGTGAATGTGGATCATCTTCAAACTGTGTCTGAAAAGTATTAATTAACGGTAGAAGCCATATAACTGTTCTAAAATCATCTTCAAACTAGGGCAAGTGCCCTACAAATAAATGGGGATAGGGAAAATAAATTAAAATCAAGTAAAATAACGGGAAGGGGGGTGGATGTGGAGTAGGAGCCTAGAGGTTGACTAGGCCGTGACCGTGGCAGTGTAGGTGGAAGTGGCGGTGGTAGAGGAGTAGGAGGAGGTAGCCAACATGGTTTTTTTTGTATTGAGGCCTATTCAAAAAAAGAAGTATA
>BLSH010543758.1:96984-114484 GCA_018402905.1 Glandirana rugosa
TACGTCTTACCGGAGTCTTTGGATGACGAAAAGGTACCCTATGTTCCAATTTATTGCGGTTTCCGTGGGGTTATTTAAACGTCTCATGATTTCAACAGAATAGACTGACGATAGTGAAACGTTTGAACCATTATACGTCTGTTTGTTTTCCAAAGGACCAACATGAACGGACGAGGACATGAGACGTTATCACTCTAAACGATCGGTGACGTAACCCAGTGACCTCCATTACGAAAGGTTTACACGGCGAGTGAATTCCACAAACTTCCTACAACCGAAAGTCTTTCACGATACTCATCACAACTCGCTTGGGCCTGACATTGCAAGCCCAGGCATGAACCCGAACGATTTTTGAAATGTCCGGGTCCGGGTCCGTGCCACGGACACCCTAAAGTTCGGTACGGACCCGAACGTTACAGTCCGGGTTCGCTCAACACTACTCATAGCACTTTCTGAAAGCCAACATCCTTCAAACACCTTAAGTGAGCGGCACATTTGGAAAGCATTACCTCCAGTGACCCAATGCAGTGGCTAGCAAATCTCACTATTGCAGAGTACAGGAGCAGGCAAGTACAACCAGGAAACCTTTTGTTTGTCTGCATATTACCAAGTTTGCAAAGTGATAGCAGTCAGATAAGACAACTTTAGTACTCTGCAAATTTATTGGGGTGCCTTTGGCGTTATTTAACCTTGTATCCCATGGAAAAGCAGTAGGTTTCTGAGGCCATTCTGCATGCCACTGAAAAGCTCAAAGTGCTGGTAGCTGCCCTATAATTGCCAAATACAAAACAGTTTTCTATGTGTTTCAATTACATTAATGGCAAAAAATATCAGCTGGATCAAGCCAACCACACATTGGCTAAGCCCTTGCTTAGCCGCCTAGCTGACAAAACAGAACTGTCACATTGTGAAATTGCCGCTAGTCGTTTCCTATTGCCTAACATTTTACTTAATTTTCAGAATTTTTTGCATACTCATGTCCTGCTGAGGAGACTTATGACATCTGCTGAAGACAGAGACATTTACTGATAAACATGTACTTATATGAACTTTACACATAAATTTACGATTAAAAAATGTGTCTGACAGTTCTTAATAAAAAAAAATGTTGATTAATTTTAAGTGGACCTACATTTTAAAAGTAAAAATGCACAGAACTATGGGTGCCCCCTTAGCATAGCATAACATGCACCTGAGATATACCATTATTAAATAGACACAGTGCTAATTAAATACTATTCTGCTGCTCAAAATTACTGATAATATTAGCACTCCATTCTACTAAATTATACATGGATTTCAGTTAAAAAATAGAATGGGGGATTAAGGGATGTAGAGGTTCATAAAATATTGCTTCCTATGAATAAGCCTGATAATGTTAAAGTAAGAAAGCTACTGAAGCCTTTTGTAAGCAGAAAGTAGTGGGAGATTTTTTTTTTATATTTATCTTCACAATCTACATTTTTTCTGCACAATCTATTGAACGTTTGGTCCTGCAAGGGGGACTACCCATGGGACTGCGCATTGTTCATTTTTAAGATCACCATACATGTTACAATCTAGCCATACCATCTTTGTACAGCTGACTTTAGATTTACTAAATCAGTGTAAATTGACAAACTTCCTAGGTCCAATCACTATGTATTCAATCAGGAAGGCCCTTGCCTTATATATTTTTGATCTAGATCTAAAGGAGATTGTGTGGTTGGATGTGTGTGGTGAGCCTAAGATTTTAAAATAGTAGTGACATGTAAACTACGTTAAACCATAGCAACAAATCACATAAATCATTTATCACAGATAGATTAGTAAGAGACGAAACCTGATTGATTGATTGATATGGTAATTATGTTTTATGCTGTTGTGTCATAGCCATAGCTGTTTTGTCTATAAAAAAAAACCGAATACTTACTCATTTGCTACAGATCTTCCCTCTCTTAAAGAACTGCAGTGGATAACGCATCTTCAGCATCTGACACTTCCAGGAGTGTTGGATTCCCGGTCGCCATGTAGCAGAGTGTTAACCTCCTTAAGTTAATCTCCTGCCCTCTTTGCTGCCAATTCCTGGAGGCTTCCCCTGTCCATCTTGTCAAAAATATATGGGGGGGTCAATCTAAAGCTGGCCATACATGGTTCAAAAATTGGCTAGTTCAGCAGGGACCGGCCGACATTCAATCAATGTATGGGCAGGCTGATTAAACCCAACTCGGTCCATCAATCGCCTCAGTTCAACCTGTTAGTCAGAAGATTTTTTATACATGCCATTACTGCCGGTGGCTATAACCACCAGTAGTAATCATTGTGATCTGCCGGCCCGGGAAGGCTCCCTGCACCTCCCACCAGCATAACACAGTAGCGCTACAGGAGGCATTCTCCCATCAACACTGACCTTACGCCCATGGTTGAGAATCGGATCATCTATGGGCTGCCTAAAGGTGGACAGTGTGCAGATTTTCCCATGTGTGGGTGTCCAGGCTATCATGGTACTCAAAATTATCCTGCCTTTGAGAATGGGAATTCAGATACTTTCATAGTACTGAGGACCAGAGACTGCATTATTGTTTAACTGGACAACAACTGGGCATGTATCCTAGCCAAGAGGGGAAGCTGGCCTTGTCCTCGTGATACATCCTGCTGAGCTCTGTGGTTTGATACGTCAGCTCCTACATTACTGTTATGTCCTACAGTGAGGTAGGGCAGACCGAATCACAGTTGGTAGAAAGGATCCAGGCATCCACCACTATAGCAGTTTTTGGATGTTTCAATTACAGTAGCGCTTTAAAAGAATAAAGATTGGATGCAGACAGGTAAGTATTCATTATTATTTTTTTTGCAGGAAAGCCTGATTTTCAAGTTTTTATCCAACAATATTGCTACTGTAGCCATGGCCCTGACCTCTGAAGAGCTGATGGTGAACTTCAGGGTCAGGAAGAGCTGACATCCATTCTCACAGTGTGGGTCACTAGCAGAGGCGTAACTAGAACCTTCAGGGCCCGGGTGCAAGAAATTAGGAAGGGCCCCCCCTGACCTCTGGCCAGGGCCCTTCCCTCTTCTTGCTGATCCTGGGGCCCCTTACTCCTATCACGGGTCCCTTTATTACGGTCCCGCAGCGGGACCCTGGGAACAGCAGAAGACAAGTAAACTGGATAGGAGGGGCGGCAGGGGCAGCATATAGAGGAACCAATCTCCTGCATTAGGAGGAAAATGGAATAAATAAAACTTCTAAATGCCACCCTCGCCATCACTCCTATCCAGTGGGCCCCCTGGAGCATGGGGCCCGGTTGCAATCGCAACCCCTGCAACCCCTATCGTTACGCCCCTGGTCACTAGGCATAGTGGGTGTGAAGTAGTGTAGAGTAAGTTGGGCACCAGACACTTTGATGATGCAGAACAAAAGAGATGTATTTTCTCTTAAAGAACTGAAGAGAGAGGGTTAGGGCCAGGACACAATTTAAGCAGGTGCAAAAGCACTTAGCAGACTCTGAGACTCACAAAATTAGAACCGTATGGTAGTTGTATAGCTCTGAAAGCCTTAAAGCTGAACTGTGCCTGAAAAAGCTATTTCCTTTAGCAACTGAACTTGTACTTTGACTTCAACACAGCTCTGTACACATACCAAGCTTGGTATACCCATTGTGTAGACTTTGTCTCCATTTCACAGCCCACTGCTGCACCCTCATGAACTTAAGTTCACAGTCTCTTAAAAGACTCTTTGGACTCCCACTGCCACTGGGTCTCTTGAACTTCACACAGTCAACTGCTGTATCTTCTGAGTGCCCCACGCTGACCTGCTGGGTCCCTTACTCGACTCTTTAGCCCAATTACTGAACTCTCTTGCAATCGTCACCCCCGCTATTCTGCTGGGTCCCTAGCTTGACTGTGCTGCAATGTTCCCAACCTCTTCACCATCCCCGGTTATTAAAAAAGGCTGCTTTGGTACTCTCTCAGTCTCTGAACTCTGGCCTCTGATAGCATGAGCGTTGTCCCTTGAGGGCGACAGTCTTCCCTTTACCTCTGACCTTAGTTCACGCTTTGCCTCTGGCAACAGGAATGGTTGTCCTTTGTTAGTAACTCTGTCCCTATGCCTCCGACAAAGAGGGGTTCTCTGGCTGGCAGAATTCATGCAACTTGGTTGGGCTTCCAACATGAAGTCCCAACTGCTGCTCCTTCTAATCCTGGGAATACCTCAGACTGCTTAGCAGCCAGGAACTCCCGGACAGGTCTCAGGCATCTGGCCTAGCAGATGGGAGCTTTCAACACACGTCCACCCAGACAGCCGCCCAGGTGGCACAGAACCCCGATCACCTGACTCCTCCCAAATAAATCGGCTCTCCCAGCAGGCCATGGGGCCCAAGAAAACCCCTGCCAATTGGCTGGAACGACCTATCCACTCATATTCTAAGTTCATATGCACCTTATCATTCCAATGCCATGAGTAACAATGCCACCCAGTAGCAGAGGAGAGAGGTGTATCAAACTCAGAGTTAGGAAAGGACCAGGAGAGCCCCTAACAATTGGCCAGGCTAGTTACTACCTAGCAAACTAGATTTAACAGCATCCTTGTTCAAAACCAGGGTGCTACACTACATAATTCAACATTATTTTATAATTCAGTCAGCACAATTGTATCTAGCTTCTTCTGAAGTAATAATACATCCACTAAGAACATCCACTAATCAATAAATGTAGGGCAGCATGTTAATTCAGCAGCTTAATTTGGAATTATCAATAGAGAGCAAAGAAGATAAGACTACAATTTTTAACCATCCTGGCCTTTTTTTCTCTTCACTCTGCAAGTCTCTGCAGGTTATCATTTTTTTCTTGTGCATGCCTCACATATTGTTAAATTGTTGTTTTATTGCACCAAAATTATTCATTTGATGTGACACCTTCTAATTATATGTAGGTCAATTTTGAGCTCAACATGCCGACAACATTGAAACACATTTTTGCTAAAGATTACGAACCATCACGTATTTCTTGTCTAATGTCACACTCCAGCTGTTCAATCTTCCTCCTCTGTTGCTCACTTTGCTGTGATGATTTGCGCCTGGTTATTACACAGGTAGCTGAATGTGGTACAGGAAATATAAATT
Organism: Glandirana rugosa; assembly: GCA_018402905.1. NCBI lineage: Eukaryota > Metazoa > Chordata > Amphibia > Anura > Ranidae > Glandirana > Glandirana rugosa. The sequence goes on from BLSH010543758.1 coordinate 102,081, forward strand.
AACATAAGTCATAGCATAAGAAATCAAAGAACAATATTTAAAACAAAAACTTTTTGTAGTTTTTAATATAGACTATGAACTATTCTGTCTTATCTCCTGAAACTGGCAGGACGGCTACTATGCAACTGAGTATCCAAAACATTGAATCATTTTTCGTTTGTGTATGCCCCGCTTTATTATCACTGAGTGCTATTGGGAGGCTTTTGAATTCTCCAATACATGTATCACTTGCATGGCAACATTTAAAGGGGTCTATGTGTAAGAATTTTTTTTTTAATTCCTGTGGGTTTCATTGGTAATTTGCTGCATATTGCTAGTCATTTTTACATTTACTTATGAACCACCAAAACGGCATGCTGTAAAACTGAAGTTCCTTGAAAAAAGGTGGAAAAATCACAATGAAATAGGTGGTATTACCTAGCCAACCCCTGGGATGCTCAATTGATAAGTTTGTCACTGATTCTTTAGGCCTCATACACACGGGCGTATGTAAAATAATAAGCAAAACGTCAGGCCCGACATAAGGGAAAAATCTGCGTTTTTTTCGGCGTTTTGCATCGGCGTTAATGAGCGTTAGTGAGTGTCAATAGGCGTTTTTTTTTTTTTTTAATTCCTCTGCTATTTTTAACCTAAAAAGTTGGCATCAAAAATGCTGGTTAATGCCGGTACGGTGTTAGTGAGCATTAGTGAGCGTTTTGCGGCTTCGGCGTCAAAATGCCAAAACGTTACAGCCTTGGAACGCGCTGGCCGTGGGTTCTACTTTTAGCTCGCTAACGCCGACGCCCTCTACAGCTCAAAAACGTCAGCGTTTTTATGGGGCCATTGAGTAACATGGAGAGCTGCAAAAAACGCCAAAAAACGTGGCGTCAAAAATCGCCCGTGTGAATGAGGCCTAAATGTTACGGCAGTAGTGTTGACATTTTAGTACTTTTATCTGTTTATTTTTTTTTTCTAGAACTAAAATGTCTCTCCTTTCACTCACACTGACTTCATATACCAGACATATATCAGGTCCCCACTGTTGAGGAGTCTTTACATTCCTTACCAAGAATGGGGTCCTTCCCATATATACAGTATTTCACAAAAGTGAATACACCCCTCACATTTTTGTAAATATTTTATTATATCTTTTCATGTGACAACACTGAAGAAATGACACTTTGCTACAATGTAAAGTAGTGAGTGTACAGCTTGTATAACAGTGTAAATTTACTGTCCCCTCAAAATAACTCAACACACAGCCATTAATGTCTAAACCACTGGTAACAAAATTGTGTACACCCCTAAGAGAAAATGTCCTAATTTGGCCCAATTAGCCATTTTCCCTCCCCGGTGTCATGTGACTCGTTAGTGTTGCAAGGTTTCAGGTGTGAATGGGGAACAGGTGTGTTAAATTTGGTGTTATCACTCTCGCTCTCTCATACTGGTCACTGGAAGTTCAACATGCCACCTCATAGCAAAGAACTCTCTGAGGATCTGAAAAAAGAATTGTTGCTCTGCATAAAGATGGCCTATGCTATAAGAAGATTCAGATGGTGTCAAGCGTGTGTGGCGGCAACCAGGTGAGGGGTACAAAGACAAGTGTGTCTTGCCTACAGTGAAGCATGGTGGTGGGAGTGTCATGGTCTGGGGCTGTATGAGGGCTGCTGTCACTGGGGAGCTACAGTTCATTGAGGGAACCATGAATTCCAACATGTACTGTGACATACTGAAGCAGAGCATGATCTGCTCCCTTCAGAGACTGTGCCGCAGGGCAGTATTCCAGCATGATAATGACCCCAAACACACGTCCAAGATGACCGATGAGGGTAAAGGTGATGGACTGGCCAAGCATGTCTCCAGACCTAAACCCTATTGAGCACCTGTGGGGCATCCTCAAATGGAAGGTGGAATAGCGCAAGGTCTCTAACATCCACCAGCTCCGTGATGTCGCCATGGAGGAGTGGAAGAGGATTTGCCAGTGGTTTAGATATTAATGGCTGTGTATTGAGTTATTTTGAGGGGACAGAAAATTTACACTGTTATACAAGCTGTACACTCACTACTTTACATTGTAACAAAGTGTCATTTCTTCAGTGTTGTCAAAATATATAATGAAATATGTGCAAAAATGTGAGGGGTGTACTCACTTTTGTGAGATACTGTACAGCAATGTAGTGCTGCTGAGTGCTGAGCTCTGTGTGTGTTACACTGAGCTGCCAAATAATGTAGACAGCATCTATATTTTCAAGCATTGAAGTGCATTGCAAACCATTCATTTTGAATGTGTTACTTAAAGTGGAACTTTACCCATAACAACTTGATAAAAAATAATGTTCGTTAGCAAGGAACATACATTTCACATTATTATTTCACTACCAAAATTAGTATGTGCTGTAAATTGCCTCCAGCATTGCTCCATTTTCGTCTAGCCGGAGGCTGCCATTTTGCTGAAGCCCAGAGCAGCAGTAAATCTTAAGCTATGGCTTAAGTGCCAAAAATAGGGAACAACTTAGCATGTGTGGAGCAGGGTGTTTCAGTGTATTACTGTATGTTAATGTTATTACTGTATGTTAAACAGTATAGGCACTTATTTTTAATGTTTTACATACAGTAGCTATACTTGCAAAAGGGGCCAGCCTGAAGTGATCTAGCAGAATTTTCTGACTAAAGTTCCACTTTAACAAAGTGCAATGCAATGCGTGTTAAAGCACAAAAACTACAAGTGGAGGGTCACTATTAACAAGGAGAGAGAGCAGCAGTGATCAGTCTTTATGATAGGAAGTTCTTGCACAAATGAAATGTTTTTTGCTGGATTATTGTACAGATCTGGAGGAAATACACAAAGCACACCAGAACTAAAATAAAAAATACACATGCCTTTTGTATTTAGAAAATATTTTCTTATTTCATCTTTAATCTCCCCTCTCCTCACCTTTGATTTGCTTCCCTACCACTATGTTTATCTACCAGTGAAGAAAATACCAGAGACTCTCCTGTGACAGTTCTGATGCTTGGCAATTGCATATTCTGGTACCCAGTGATCTCCCGTGGGGGTGGGGAGAGATCCAGCCCTATGCTTGACTCAGAACTTAGAGGAGAAGTCCAGCCAAAGCTCGTTTGGCCATACTTCTCCTGTGGATCACAGGAGTGCAGTTCATTCTGTACTCCTGTGATCCGTTTTCAGCAGACAGTGGGCTGAGGCCTGCTGTTGGCTGACATCACAGAGCCAATGCGGGCATTGGGTAAAATCGTGGCAATGAGGTTGAGATCTGCCCACATGCTTGGACCAGCACCTGGCTCAGCCGAATTTTGATCCAGGTATGGCCAGGCTGATTGAACTCAAGTTGATTCATCGATTGACTTGGGTACAACCAATGTGTCAGATTTTTCTACATATAATTACTGCCAGAACGCTATAGCTGCTAGCAATACCTATTGCATTCTGCTTGCTGGGAAGACCCCCCCCCCCCTTCACCCCTTCACTGTCAGAATAATGCAATAGCCCTGCGGGAGTCATTCCATGTTGATAGGAAAATCAAGCAATTTTCTTTCCTTCCACCATTAAAAGAAAGAAAATTGATTCATCTTTGGCTTGCTTTACACAGGGGTATCTTTCCTTACTCCAAATGCAGGATCAGGGGAACAAAGAAAAGGAAAGTTGTTTTTTTTTTTTTTTGCTGCCAGAGGGAGGAACATTAAGGCTGGGTTCACACTGCATGCCGATGAGGCTCACAGCAGGGGTCCTGTGCATCCTCGTTCATTGTTTCAGGTCTGATTTCAGCCCGAATTTTTGGCTGAATTCGGACCTGAAACGGACCAAAAGACGCACAGGGTTTCTGTGCAATTTGTACCGGAGCCGCAGCGGAGATATGTGAACCGGCTCCATAGAGAGCCGGTCAAAATCTTCTGCTATTACGAATAGGATGCGGGGAGCCACATCCAATTCTCAATAGTGTGAACCCGGCCTTAACCGGCCGGTGTGTACAGCACACTGCACACTTCTTCAGCGCCCCCCTTCCTTCAGTAAATTGTACAGCCCAGGGCATCCACCCCTCCTTGTACCGGCCCTGCTCTGACCACCAGAGGTGCTTAGTATTAGGTTATGGCTACACTATATAGAGGAACCTTGACAAAGCAGTGTGGCTTGCACATCTATTTGCAAATGTTGTTCAAATTAAACCTTAAATTGTTAAACAGTGTAACACAGTGCCATATCGCAAGAAATGGCCTGGTCGTGAAGGGGGGTAAATCTTCCAGAGGTCAAGTGGTTAAAGCTTTAAAAACTCAATCAGATGTTAGTAGATGCTAGTTAGTGATAACTTATGCGTATGAAGGATAATAGTGTTATATGACACTTACCAATAACCACAACTAGTAGAAGAGGAATAACCAGAAGTATATATATATAGAGAGAGAGGGAATTCCTTGATAATATGTCTAGTTTCTTTGTAAAGTTGCCCAAAACAACCTTTAAAAAGGAAAAAAGGTGAAATTAGTCATTGTACCTGAATAGAAAATAAGTTTGCCAGAATAGATATGGGATCTGCCATTGCTGTCTTATAAAATGAGGTTGGCATGCTCATCCTGGCTCTCCTACTTGGTGAGAAAGTCCCCTTGAAGGAGCATGGGCACATCTGGTGTGGAAACACCTAATTCATAGTTTTATGCTGACACATTGCACTAGCAAAAAACGCTGGAAAGAGCTCAACATGGAATTCAGTGCACCAGAATGAAGAGAAACACTTGGAGCAAGCGTTAAGGCCCCGTTCACACCTGAGCGATTTTCTGCATGAAGCTATAGCTCTAAATTGCTCAACAAGCCAAATCCCATTCATTTCAATGGCCCCACCCCAGCTCTCCACCCCTAATATCCTCTCCCTCTCCTCCCGCTAGTGCTTTCTATTGGCTAAACAAAAATGCCTGAAGCTGTAAAACGCTTGTAATATGCTTCTAAAACTCTTTAAAAACGCTTGTTAAAAGCTGCAAAACACTTAAAAAAAGCCAGAAAAATCGCTACGCTCAGATGTGAATGGAGCCTAAATAACATCGTTCAAAGAAATACATTAATAAGGTACTTTAACCAGCTTCCGACCGCCCGCCATGGCTTGACGGCGGCATCTTGGCTTGATATCGCAAACCGCCATTACCTGACGGCGGCTGTGAGATCGCTGATCGTGTTACAGGGAGCGGGTAGGGCGGACTCGATGCTACCCGCGATCGCTCCGTGTATGTAAACAATGGATCTCCGTTCTGACAGGGGGGAAGGAGTTTGATCGTAGGCTCCCTGTATATGGGAGCCGCGATCACTCTCCTCCCCCACTCAGCCCTGCCCCCAGACAGTTAGTAACACAGGGAACACAGTTAACCCCTTAGAGCGCCCCTAGTGTTATCTCCTTCCCTGCCAGCGACATTTGCACAGTAATCAATGCATTTTCATAGCACCGATCGCTGTTTAAATGTCATTGGTCAAAGTGTCAAAATTGTCCAACATGTCCGCTGCAATGTCACTAAAAATCACAAATCGCCGCCATTACTAGTAAAAAATAAAAACCCCATAAATGAATTCTCATTGTTCGTAAACGCGGCAACTTGTCGCTCTTTGTTTGTTTATAGCGGTGATCAGAAATGACGCAGAGGTGATCAAATACCACCAAAAGAAAGCTCTATTTGTGGGGAAAAAAGGATGCCAATTTTGTTTGGGTACAACGTCGCACGACCACGCAATTATCAGTTAACCACTTCAGCCCTGGAAGGATTTCACACTTTAGGACCAGAGCACTTTTTGCGATTCGGCACTGCGTTGCTTTAACTGACAATTGTGCGGTCGTGCGATGTTGTACCCAAACAAAATTTGCGTCCTTTTTTTCCCACAAATAGAGCTTTCTTTTGGTGGTATTTGATCCCCTCTGTGCCATTTATGATCACCGCTATAAATAAAAAAAGAGCGTCAATTTTGCAAAAAAAAATGTTTTTCTTACTTTTTGCTAAAATACAAATCCAAAAAAAATATATAAAAAAAACATTTTTTTTTCATCGGTTTCGGCCAATTTATATTCTTCCTCATATTTTTGGTTAAAAAAATTGCAATCTACGTTTATTGATTGGTTTGCGTAAAAGTTGCCGCATTTACGGATGATGAGAATTAATTTCTGGGGGTTTTATTTTTTTTATCTTTTACTAGTAATGGTGGCGATCTGCGATTTTTAGCAGTACTGCAATATTGCGGCGGACATGTCGGACCGTTCTGACACTTTTTGGGACCATTGGCATTTATACAGCGATCAGTGATATAAAAATGATTACTGTGTAAATGTCATTGGCAGTGAAGGGGTTAACCCGGAGGGGGGCGCTCTAAGGGTTAAATGTGTTCCCTAGGCGTGTTCTAACTGTATGGGGGCTGGGCTGGCAGGGGGAGGTGAGTGATCACGGCTTCCATATACAGGAAGCCTGAGATCACAGCCCTTCCCCCTCTATGAGAACGGAGATCCGTGTTTACATACACGGACCTCCGTTCTTTCACTGTGGGGGGGGGGCATCGCGGGTAGCCAGCAGAGATCGAGCTGTACCCGCTCCCTGGCCCCCCCAGACACAATGCTAGTTAGCGCAGCAGTTTGTGGTAATGAGTCACTTTGCCGCCGTCACGCTGCGGCGGGCAGTCGGCAAGTGGTTAAAGTGGCACAGTGCCGTATCGCAAAAAGTGCTCTGGTCCTAAAGGGGGAAATCCTTCCGGGGCTGAAGTGGTTAACAATTATCATATGCAAGTGTATGTCTATGCAAAAATACCCAGACATTCAGTACAGTATTAAAATACATGTACATTTGCCCACAATCAAACAGGTTGATTTATTAACAATGGAAAGTGCAAAATCTGGTGCAGCTGTGCATTGGTAACAAATCAGCTTCCAACTTCAGCTTGTTCAATTAAGCAAGAAAAAAACCCTGGAAGCTGATTTGTTTCTCTGAAGAGCTGCACCAGATTTTGCACTCTCCAGTTTTAGTAAATCAGCCCCAGTGCCCCTATTGTAATTGTCAGCGCAAACTGTCAATGAGGAGCACCCTTGATTTCTTGCAGAATAATCAGCCATGTTTCTGTACTTGCAGCATTTGGAAGGATACAAAACATGGGACAATGTGCATGTATTGGAGAAATATACTGAATATATATATTTTAATTTTTTTTATTTTGCCCAGACATAAACTTTAGCTGATTCCCACTCCAAAATGTAAATTATCATCTTATAGGTAAGTTCCCCAATGCCAGGAGTACAGGATTTCAACTGTTTGTCCTGCAGCTGCAGCCCCCTGCTAAAATCAATCTCACCTCCAGAGGTAGCTTATTAAATGAAAATGTTCTGAGCTGTTCTCCACAATAGTTATTCTTCACATTTTATTTGTAAATTTTAAAACAACCTTTCTCAAACTTTCTAACATGGAGGAGCCCTTGATATAACTTTCCAGTCTTTTGGGGAACCCCTGCTAATAATTACTATTTCTACAGCTGTCAGTAGTTCCTTACAGACAGCTGAAAAGATCAAATTCATGTCAGTGCTTATTGCTCATTTCTTAAAGAGGAACTGTAGTCTGCTCACATAATGTGTAATCAAAACATCTTTGCCATTCTGAAGCTTCCCTCCAACCACTTTGCATATTATTTTATATATACTGTGATTCTGTACTTGCTAAATATGCTGCAGGAATCTCCCTCCACTAAGTCTGGCTGCAGCCATTTTAAATGTGGGCAGCTGAAGCTGGTGCCTGTTCACTTCCTGGATTTACACAGAAACACAGAGGTACACCTTCAACTCTGCAGTCCTGCAGCTTTCATTGGCCCTCTTATGACTCACCCCCTCCTTTCCTGGCAAACTCTCAGGAGAGTGAGAGAGAGAGAGCTGGGCATGATGTCATAAGCCTAGGCTAATGACCAGACAAGAAAGAGGAAGTGGGCTGTATAAGGTATTTACTAGCAGAAAAAAATGTTTTGCTATTCAAAGTTAAAACAACAAGGACAGAAGATTTAATAGATGGAAATTTGAAAAAATGACTGAAGGTCCGCTTTAAGGAACTCTTAGCAAAATTCAGAGGAACACTAGGGTTCCATGTAACTTTAGTTGAGAAAGCTGTTTTAGAGAATGAATAGTTATAAAAAGTAACAAACATTTTTCTTATCTACTGGTTTTCATAAATGATAACTGTGCCACAAGTCTACCGATGAGTCACAAAGTTAAACAATTTCCTTATTTTTTCAGACATTATCAGAACACAAACCATATCACAATACAAAAAGATAACATAATATATATAAATATATATATATATATATATATGTAGTCATGTGCCCCCTCAGGGGTGGCTGGTAGTTGTAGTTCACCTTTCTGCTGCCCTCCACCACACCATATGTCACACAACCGGAGTCACGGAACAAGCCGGCACTGTTTTTTTTTTTGGCTGTTTTATTCAGGGGATTGACTTGGATGGGGAAAAGGGTAACTGTGGGATGCCCCAAAAAATAGTTTTTCAGGACCCTCTATATACACGACTGTATATACACATTTCTACTTCCTCCAACACTTAACTTGCTGACCGTTACTCTTCTCACTTCTCTTCAGCACTTCACTTAGTTTCCTGGCCTGAAAGGAAATTTATCAGGCCTACTTGACTCCTCTTCTTTCACAGCTAGCACATGGTGAGGCCTGCACTTCAGTCAGCAGGACCTCCGAACCACCCATTACAGAACAGGGTCAGGGACCCCTCAAGTGTAACTAAGTACGTTAATGCTAGCTGGGTCTTTGATGGACTACAACCCCCAGCCCATCCCTCTTCCAGGCCACACTGGCCTGCTTTCCTCTCAGTGACACTCCTTCCCCTGACTGGCTCCTGAGACCTCCACAGATGGTCCACTATTCCACTCTCAGGCTGCTCCAGCCTTGTCTTCCAGCTCCCAGGGTCTGTCACTCACTGACTCTAATGGATGCTTTATAGTGTCCTCAGTAGCACCTCTGCTGCTCTCCTGTTCCCCTGTGCTGCTCCAGGAATCAACTCCGCTCCTGGCCGCACCCGAACCTCCAGGCCTCAAGGTCACTCCCCCCAGACCGTGGGCTCCCTCCCAGGTAGAGGCCTCCACAGCATCTCTGCTACATCTTCACCACTTCCACCCAAACTCTCCTCCCCCTGCTGGGCAGATCACCATATTTAAGGAGGCCTGCCCCCTGCCAATCCTAGTTGGGGGTTGGTCAGGGCTCCTTAACATACAGCAGAAAGTAACACTCCTCATTCATTCCCTCTTTCCAGCACTTTCTAGAACCAAAGGGGAGGAGTACCCAAAGGGTGTCCCTTCCTGCAATCTCCAGCCTTACTCTGAGCCACTCCCATGCCCAGATCCTAACAACCAGGCCTTTACTTTATGTCAGGCCTGACTAAATTTTGCCTCTCCTAGCAAAAGACCTCTCTACAAAAACGCCTACACTATGGGGGCGCTACACACACATATATATTTTTCACACATTCACACTTTTTTTTAAATTTTGCCCAGACATACACTTTAATCCATTTACCCACTCCCAATGTAATTTAGCATCCTCCAGGCAACTTCCCCAATGCCAGGAGTACACTAATAGGGCTTACTTATAGGTACAGTAAATATCTCTTAAACGTGCACCGGGTATCAGGAAGAGGGCTTTTACTTTTCTTATGCCTCACTTCCTCGGCAGCTGGCACTCACCTTATCTATCTGATCTGACCCTCTGGGTTGTGGGCGAGCACTTGGCATGGTCAATTACAATGCAGAAAGCAGAGTTGCGGCAGGGCCTGCTGGAACAGGCACTTACAATAAGTATGCAGACACTTTATAGTGAGAGGTCTTGCTAGGTCCCCCCACAAACTATTGATGATGTCATTACTACTTTTACAAGTTACTAACTGGTTTTGAAAAAAGGCCTTTTGTTGCACATAAAGTGGACATATATCATTTGTGGTTATTGAAGAATATATTTAAATACATTTTTGAGACAGGAGTTCATCTTTAAAATGTGTGCCTCAGTGTAGACCCATGATTATCCCAAGAACATAACAGGACTTAACACCATGATCGATCTCTGTTTTAATTGCACACCATTTGAAATATGAACACTGAAACCTGGAAAACTACAGCAATTTCCCTAGATTCTCTTCCGCTCTTATAACTCACCTCTACTTCTATTTTAGTCACATCTATTTTTTTGGACAAGCCCCTTTCAGTTTTACAGATTATGATATCTTCCTGAGGCCTTTCTGTTATATTCTGCACTTTACAGGTTAAGTTAGAATTGATAAAAACTTGAATCTCATCAGCTCGAATGTGCAGTTCATCTTTTTCTTTCTGTTGAAATAATTATATTAACATTGTTACTATGGTAAGTTTTTGGAAGAGATGTTCTAAGGAAGTTGTTACATAAGAATAAAGGCAATGCAGATATCAGAAAAATTATACTAGGAAAATGTTTGTTTATCATCCCATAAATCTATATAAATCAGTCCCGTTGTCAGTGCTTCTAATACAGCCACACATGGAACAGAAATATATTTCCAATAAATTTAGAAAAAAATAATTACATATGTGACATACTGTATATGCACAATATATTGTAAATACTGTATATGTCACACATATTTTTTTATTTCCTGATTATATTAGAAATATATTTCTCTTCCATGTGGGGAAGCTCATGAAAAAATACTCTGTATTACTCCAAAAAATAGTTTTTTATGACACATGTATCGAGGGATTTGGCTGATAGTGGTATCACTGTTGCTGACAAAAGGCAGTAGCTTTTCAATGCAGCCTGGTCTTAATTTCCATATGGCCACACAGACCAAGGTCCAGGAGCATATCCTACCAAACACCCACTACCCACACATAAACCTGCAGACAGTCAAGTTTTCTTGTGTATAATAAAAGGTTCCAGAAAAACTGCTTGCTAGCCAATACCATCTGGCTGGGGCTTTACGCCATTGTCTCTGAAAACACTATCAGGAAAATTGGTCAAAACTGGAATAGACAGAATCTAGAGCAGTTGTTCATGGCAACCAATCAGCTTCTAGCCTCAATTTGTTCAGTTAAGCTTTGAAAATGAAAGATAGAAGCTGATTGGGTGCCATGCACAGCTGTTCTAGATTCTGTCTTCTCAAATTTAGATAAATTAACCTTTGTGTGTTTTTTGTGTTTTGGAAAAGTTTTCTTATCTCTCCCAGGGGTCACTTCCAAGGGAGGACCACAGGAGGCAGGGGGACATTTGCCCCTCAGGCCAGTACTAATAGGATATGTTGGGCTGGTGGCCCTGAGCAGAGATACTTTGCTATTCAGATATGATCAGAGCAGGACCCACAGTCAGTGATGCTGGGTATTTTATGGCTACCTGCCCTCCATTCTGACCTGCAGTCACAGGATCTGGCAGAGGGAAGTCTTCCAGCACTTTTTTTTTAAGTGTTATAGCTGTGTGACCAAATGCCAAGAAGTCAAAAAAAGGTAATGCTGGAGGATGTGAAAGGGTGTCACAATAAGCAATGTAATTTAGGAACATCCACCTTTCACTATGTCTTTCAATAAATGCGAAATCATGGCACAATTTGCTTGGTACACTTTCTACAAGCCACAGAAATATGTAAGGGACACCTGGATGTATTTGCACCCCAAGGCCAAAGGTCCCTAGTCCTACACTGGCCCGTTCTGGATGTACCGATGCTGGGGTAGACAGTTGTCTCTTTTAGCCTCTCTGCCCCAGCATACCTTATATGAATGTGACATCTGATCTTGTTAGTGTTATACCAAGTCTAGCCAGTTGAATTGGATGGGGGATTTTGGAAAAAAACAGCTGGCCTAGGAGGCAGAAAACATAAACCCAAATTTGCATCTATATGTTACGGCATTATGCACAAAAACCGATGATTTAACATGCATTACCTTAATGCACAGTAATATGCTGTTTATGTACGTTGTCATTCACTTTCAATATACATATATTGTAAGAAAAAATCCACTGATGGGAAAACTTTTTGCCTTGCATTGCACTGCATTGGAAAAAATAGTGCAGATGAGTTATTGTCAAATGGTGTAAATTGTCCCTCAATATGATTCTGAGAACTAAGCTTCTACCCCTTGGAAGGTTAACAATTAAACTAACATACATTACCACTGCTGCAGCCTCCAGACAGTCCCCACATCACTTTTCCAGTGGGCAAATATTACATGCCAAAAGTCTATAGATGCCAGTCCAGTGATCAAATATATTTTACAGCTTATTAAGTGAAAATGTTCTGAGCTGTTCTTAACTATTCCAATTCTTCATGTTTTATTAATAACTTTTAGAACAGCCAAACTCAAACTTTCAAACATGGAGGAACCCTTGAAAAACCTTTCCAGTCTTGGGGAACCCCTGTTAATTACTATT
>BLSH010543758.1:119484-124263 GCA_018402905.1 Glandirana rugosa
GTATACAATATACATGTGATCATGTTAAAAGCAAAATACTTGCCTTTATACCAAGTTCAATGGCATCACCGACATCGATTGCAGTAAAAGTAGTGAACACAGGATCTGGCTTTGAATGTACATTCCCACATTTTACAATGTTTTCTTCAACATGAATACTAATGTTGAGAATTTGGCTGGTTTCACTTAGTGGCACAGCTATAAAATAGCAATGTGTATTGTTCCCCTGGCAGTTAATGTCCTGTAGAATGCAGAACAAACATTTCTGAATATTAGGTAAAATACATAGAAAGTACACTTAATAAAGTATATTTTTGTGGCAACACTAGGGCATTTTGTATATAATTTGTACATTTGGCAAGCATGTGTGTGTGTGTTGGAATTCTACTGTAAATATAAGCCCCAAGCTATGACACTTTGCAGTGAACCCTATGATTTTGGCATATTACCAAGCCAAGCAAAACCCCCCCTTAATATGGTTATGATCAGGCAGGTACTTCTTGGGCAGCCTTTAAATAACTTGAGCTCTGTGGGTTATTCATATAGAAAATACAAGCTCTTTGTGATAACAAACAAACTTCCTCATTTGCTATCTTTAGCATTGCTGTGTACAGAAGTCTTTCTTTTTGGACGATCCTCTAATAAAATTGTCTGAGCCATGATGCTGGATCTCATTAACCACTTAAGGACCGGAAGGATTTCCCACATTAGGACCAGAGCCCTTTTTGTGATTCGGCACTGCGTCCCTTTAACTGACAATTGCGCAGTCGTGTGACGTTGTACCCAAACGAAACTTGCGTCCTTTTTCTCCCACAAATAGAGCTTTCTTTTGGTGGTATTTGATCACCTATGCGTCATTTCTGATCACCGCTATAAACAAAAAAAGAGCAACAATTTTGCAAAAAAAAACAATATTCCTTACTTTTTGCTAAAATACAAATCCAAAAAAAAAAAATATTAAAAAAAAATGTATTCATCAGTTTTGGCCGATTTATATTCTTCCTCATATTTGTGGTAAAAAAAAAATCATGATCGGCGGATATTGATTGGTTTGCGCAAAGTTGCTGTGTTTAAAAACCATGAGAATTCATTTATGCCATTTTTTTACTAATTTTTTTTTCACTAGTAATGGCGACGATCTGCGATTTTTATCGGGACTGTGATATTGCATTTGGACCAATGACATTTATACAGCGATCATAAATTTAAATATCCACTGATTACTGTCTAAATGTCATTGGCAGTGAAGTGGCTAACCTGCAGGGGGCGATCTAGGGGTTAACTGTGTTCCCTAGGCGTGTTCTAACTGTGAGGGGGCTGGGCTGCCAGGGACATAAGAGATCTAACTGATCCCAGTGACAGGAATCAGTAGATCTCTCACATGCCGCCTGACAGAATGGGGAACCGCCGTGTTTACATCGGCGGTTCCCCGTTTTTATTCTCTGCCAGGTCATCGCGGCCATCGCTGGACCTGCGGTCATACTGCTGCAGAGTGCGGCGGGCACGAGAGCGTGCCGCCTGCTAGCCGCGCACGAGCGAGCCGCCGTTTTTAAATGGTGATTCGTGGGACAGTGCCACTCTGCAGCAGTAAATGTACGCGAGGCGGTCCGGAAGTGGTTGAATAGAGTTTTCATGAGATCTGTAATATACATTTTTTAGTAAGAAAAAAAAAAGAGGCTCATGAGCCAGGTGTGGTTGTCTTCTTTGTTACTGCATAGGGTTAAATTCAAACCTTAGACAAACCAAATTATTATTGCGGTTTGTGTTCCCACTAGGCAAATTTCCCCTCACTGAGAAATCTCTCCATCAGGATAAAAGACTGCAATATAATACATTTTATTTTGGGAAGGGTAAGAGCCAATGTAAAGTTATTATTAGAATAGAAAAAAAATGAACGGTCACAGTCTGATAGAAGAATGCTACACTGTACACTAAGGGCAAAACGTCAAAGAGAAATAATTAATTTTGTGTAGGGTTGGATTTTTATTTTTTTTAAACAAAATATCTTAGCCTGTAACTATGACCCTGACCAATAAGGCAACATTTTGCATTGGTGACCTGTGGTGACCAATCAGACTTCATCTTTAATTCCCTGAAAAATGTAACCAGGGAGCTGATGAATCAATTTAGGCAACAGGTCTATTTTTCTTTTCTCCATTTTTTGGAAATAGGCCCCAGTTGTGTTCTTTGCACGCTGTGATTTTCACTTAAAAAACGCAGCGGTAAAAAGCTTTCTTTGTCCTTTATAAGGCCCCTTAAATGAACAAGTGTATGCCGTAGATCAACTAATAATGTTTAATAATGTGGCTAAAGTGCATGCAACGCTATCTTTGGAAACCTCCAAACAGCTTTGGCATGCTTCTTTTCATCCAACATAACAATGTTCAAGCCATTTTTGGCCCTAGGTTTGGGAATTGGGTTGCTAACTGACCGGGGCATGGCTCAGCTGTGGCAGAGATTTAATGGTTAGTGCCACGTTACTGAAGCGAAGAAACTATTTGAAGGACTTGAATGTTACTTGGTGACACATTTAGGTTTGTGAACAGGTTATTAGTTTATATGCTTAATACAGATGAAATGTTCACTTTAAGCTAATTCTAGGAGAAGGTTTCTGATCAGTAAAAAGTTATACACTCAAAGTTCTTTTATCACCCATCATGGGCATCAATTATTCTATACTCCTCAAAGCATAGATACCAACAGTTCTTATTTTGGAAGGACAGTATTGAGTTTTTTTCCCAAAAAGTATGATGCTTAGCTGAGAAGTGTGGTAAGATGTGGCACCAACCTAAGCAATTTTAAAATATACCAACTGTATTGAAAGCTGTTTGTGAAAAGATGCAGCTGCCACTTTAAGTGAAAAAACACTTGCAAAGCATAAATGACAAACAAAAGGTAGGCGCTACTTCTGTGAAACTCAGATATTAAAGCATAACAACAAAAATAATCTTTAAGCAAATCCCATCCATCTGACATCACTTCCGGTTTCCTCTTGAGCTGCTGGAACGCACGCCGGCTGGAGACACGGTACACAGCTGTTTGCATTTAGCTGTTTTTATTGCAATTACATATATTAAAGATACTGCACTATGACACAATAGAACAGAAGCATAAGCATCACATGAATTTAATGTCAAAAATTGAAAAAAGATATCAGTTTTTTTAAGATCATAGCTATGTTGGCCACCCTGCTTCCAGCCACGTAGACAGGTTAGAAAGGTTCTGGGTTTTCAGGTTTTGGGGAACTTCAAGAAATAAAAACACTTTGCTGTTCTACAGTTCATCTGGTAATTAGCGACATCAACGTATACTCATGAAGTGCATAGTAACCAGTAATGAAAAGGGTAACAGAAAGTGCAGGACAGGACCACCTATAACTTTAGAACCTGATACAAAATTGCATCAGATCAGGACCCCCAAAGCTTCAAGTTTGTAAAACATTGTGTAAGACCTGAGAGCACATTTTGATGTTTGGCTTGTACTTACTGTGTCAAAAGTGTTCCCTTTTATATTAAATTTATCCACAAGATCCAGGCTTTTTCCAGACAGTGAGAGTTTTCGACCACCACTAAACAGAAAATATACAGACATAAGTCACAATGCACCAAGAACAAAATGTAGAACTGTTTCTTTGAACTGAAAACCTTACATTAAAGTGATTCTAAAAGTAATTGGCCCTGCCTCTACTCTCTCTTCACGAGCTGTGATTGATAACGAAGGGAGCCAATGGCTCCCACTGTCACCTCTCTGTCCATTGAGGAGAGAGAGCAGAGAGCGCTGCTCTCAGGCACAGCGCTGGATCAAGATCGGGTTCAGGTAAGTATAAAGGGTGGGGGGGAGCTGCACACAGAAGACCATTTAGCCTAATGTAGAGAATGCATTAAGGTAAAAAAAACCTTCTGCCTTTAGAACCACTTTAATTTGTGATAAATTCTTTATTAAAATATTGACCTGGCCACATAATTTGGCCTTAAAAGTTCCCTCTCCACCATTAGCCTAGGTTCACATTGATGTGATGAGGGAAACGCAGGGAATCCTGTGTTTTTCCAACAAGACATTGAAACCGCATGGCAGAAAGGAGGAGAGAGCACAGCCCATACTTCCCTTCTCTCTCCTCTTCCTCGGAATTGGCTCTCCACTTCAGTGACGCTGCTGGCAGCATGCCTTACATAAGTGGGTTAAATCACTGTTCCCCTATTATTATTATATTTCCTCCTTGAAAGTCTGGCATGTAGCCCCAGGGGTACTCATATCCAGGTTAGGAGCTACTGATATAGAATATTGCAGTGACACCAATAAAGCCTCTTTGCACCAAATGCATATGTCATCATATATATTGCTGTGTTTTTGAGAGATACAGTTTTTGTAAAAGTTTAGGAACCCCTGACAATTTCCATGATTGTCATTTATAAATATTTGGGTGTTTGGATCAGCAATTTCATTTTGATCTATCTGAAGGACACAGTAATATTTCAGTAGTGAAATTAGGTTTATTGGATTAACAGAAAATGTGCAATATGCATCAAAACAAAATTAGACAGGTGCATACATTTGGGCACCCTTGTCATTTTGTTGATTTGAATACCTGTAACTACTTAGCACTGATTAATTGGACCACACAATTGGTTTGGTGAGCTCATTAATAGAGTTGAGCGAACCCGAACTGTAAAGTGCGGGTCCGTACAGAACTTTGGGGTGTCCGTGACCCGGACCCGAACATTTGAAAAAAAGTTTGGGTTCGGGTTCTGGGTTCGGGTATTTGATCCCGCCTGTTGAATA
>BLSH010543758.1:157539-168017 GCA_018402905.1 Glandirana rugosa
CTTGCGCTGGACTGGGGTGGATGATTTCCTTGTTAGGACTGGGCTGGGTGGTCTCTTTGCTGGACTGGGCTGGGCGGTCTTTTTTCGGGACTGGGCTGGGCGGTCTATTTGCTGGACTGGGCTGGGCGGTCTATTTGCTGGACTGGGCTGGGCGGTCTTTTTGCTGGACTGGGCTAGGCGGTCTCTTTGCTGGGCTGGGTGGTCTCTTTGCTGGGCTCGGTGGTCTCTTTGCTGGACTGGGAGGTTCTAGGGGGTGGTTGTGGGGGTGATTCTAGGGGATGGGTAGGGGGTTCACCTGGGGGGTGAGTTCCTGCACCTTTTCTCTGAGAAAAAAACCCCTGCACATAACAGTCATTATATTTACCTCATCTGCTTTAACAGCACATGGAGTTAGGGGAGACCTGCATTCAGATTCCTTGGTGCAATACAGACATCCATTTGATATACACTCCAAGCAACTGCAACAGGAAAATATTTCATTATTGTTATAATAAAAGTATACATTTTTATAAGTACACAACAACTAGTAGCTGACTTCCATTCTCCAACAGCCTTTTCTAGTACCTTGAAGCCAATTTATTAATAATAAGAAGGAGAAAACATGTAAATAGTGTGCTTTGCACAAAGTATATTCTTACTTATCCAGTATGAATCGTTCTACAGGGCGACTGCTCTTGTATTCGCCCCCTCCTGTAGTTTTCTGCAGGCAGCCAGTAGTAGGTGAACCGCCTTTGTCCCTCCCACTGCTTTTCTCTCTGCACAGCCTATGTGCAGTACAGTGAAGATGTCAATGCTTATTTACAAAGTAATAACTGGGTTTACAAAGGCATTTGGTGCACACAAAGTGGATTTATATCCTTTATTACTATTGCAGAATTTAGTTAAAAGAAAGTTTTCATGGACAGTTGTGGATATTTCGAACTGATTCATGACAAATGTCCCCATACATGTGTAATAATATCGCTCACCCACGGGCGGTGTAGTGAGCAAGCTGACATCATGTTTTAACCACTTGCTTACTGGGCACTTAAATCCCCCTCCTGCCCAGACCAATTTTAGGCTTTCAGCGCTGTCACATTTTGAATGAGAATTGCGCGGTCGTGCGACGTTGTACCCAGACAAAATTTTCATCATTTTTTTCCCACAAATAGAGCTTTCTTTTGGTGGTATTTGATCACCTCTGCGGTTTTTATATTTTGTGCTATAAACAAAGAGTGACGATTTTGAAAGAAGAACAATATTTTTTACTTTTTGCTATAATACAAATCCAAAAAACAAAAATAATAAAAAAAAATTAATCATCGGGTTTGGCCTATATATATTTTCTTCTACATATTTTTGGTAAAAAAAATTGCAATCGAAGTGTATATTGATTGGTTTGCGCAAAAGTTATCACGTCTACAAACTAAGGGAATTGATTTATGCCATTTTTATTATTTTTTTTTTTTTCCTAGTAATGGCGGCGATCTGCGATTTTTATCGGGACCTTGATATTGGGGTGCACATGTTAGACATTTTTGACGCTTTTTTGGGTCCAATGACACTTATACAGCGATCAGAAATTTAAACGTCCACTGATTACTGTATAAATGTAATTGGCAGGGAAGGGGTTAACACTAAGGGGGCAGTGAAGGAGTTAACTGTGTTCCCTGTATGTGTTCTAACTGTGTGGGGGCTGGGCTGGCAGGGACATAACAGATCTAACTGATCCCAGTGACAGGGATCAGTAGATCTGTCATGCCCCCCTTCACAGAACGGAGAACCGCCGTGTTTACATCGGCGGTTCCCCGTTCTGCAGCTCTGACAGGTGATCGTGGGTTACGAGGGGACATCGAGTCCGCCTGACCCGCAGGCACGCCCACACAGCGCTGGGCAATTCAGATCCACGCTGTAGCTGTCTTTCCGCTATAGCACGGTTCTGAACTGGTTAAAAATGGCTGCCGCATATCCAATTGACCATGTGGTTGTGGGGGGGAAGTGCAACCATCTGTTTGCTGACATCACACACAAAAACCTGTGAGTGGTCAAGAGGAATGATTACATCCTGTGGGTGGTCTCTGGTATACAGGACTATAATAGAGTCACTAGCATGGGGGCATGGAGGTTCGTTTTGGAGCTGTACAAGGAAATCATGCAGCAGAAACTCCTCAATTGTCCTATTTCCAGTGGAAGCTGTTGCCAGAGTTAAGTATTTGACGTCTCTTTGGATATTGGAAATAGGAGTGTATGTTTAACCACTTGCTGCCCCCCCCCCCCATCGTCGCATGACGGCGGCAAAGTGGTTTGATATCGCAAACCGTCATCACCTGACGGCGGCTGCGAGATCATGGATCGCGCTTGGATTTAGGGCAGATTTGATGTTCACCGGCTACTCGCCATTGCTCCCCCGGAGTGACAGAATGGAGGTCCGTGTATGTAAACACGGATCTCCTTTCTGACAGGGGCAAGGACTGTGATTGCAGGCTCCTTGTATATGGGAGCCGCGATCACTCTCCTCCCCCTCTCAGCTCAGCCCCCATACAGTTAGTAACAAACACAGGGAACACAGTTAACCCTTAGAGTACCTGGTGATTCTGCCATGGATGTCCTTTTTTTAGGCATTTCCTGTTACAGGGTGACAATACTCTGTCCCTGTCTTCCTATTGTTCTCCTGCATATTCACCCTGTCACAATCCAGCAGTTGCTGGATTGTATGCATATAGACATGAAGTGGCTCCAAATAGGATGCAGGAGATTGGCAGTCCTGATATGCAACAAAGCATGACAAAAGGCAAAAACAGTATTTTATGAGAAAAAACAAGAAAGCCTGCTAATTGTGTATGCCAAAACAGTGGTTTAGCAAACTAAATGTCATTAGAGTTTACATGTACCGTATTTATTGGCGTATAACACGCACCTTAATTTTAAGAGGGAAGTTTCGGGGGAAAAAATTACATTTTAAATAAAGAACATTGAAGCAAAATAAGGGCTAGTGCCCATCAATGCGGCCTGATTAGTGCCCATCTGCAGCCTCTCCATCTCCCATCAATTCAGCCTGATCAATGCCCATCTGCAGCCTCACCATCTCCCATCAATGCAGCCTGATCAATGCCCATCTGCAGCCTGATCAATGCACATCTGCAGCCTGATCAATACCCATATGCAGCCTCACCATCTCCCTTCCAATGCAGCCTGATCAATGCCCATCTGCAGCCTCACCATCTCCCATCAATGCAGCCTGATCAATGCCCATCTGCAGCCTCACCATCTCCCATTAATGCCCATCTGCAGCCTCACCATCTCCCATCAATGCAGCCTGATCAATGCCCATCTGCAGCCTAAGCAATGCGCATCTGCAGCCTGATCAGTGCCCATCTGCAGCCTGATCAATGCCCATCTGCAGCCTCACCATCTCCCATCAATGCAGCCTGATCAATGCCCATCTGCAGCCTGATCAATGCTCATCTGCAGCCTGATCAATGCCCATCTGCAGCTTCACCATCTCCCATCAATGCTGCCTGATCAGTGCCGGAATTCACAGAGCCCTCATCTCCTGTTTATTCAGCTCTCGCAGTCACACACAGTTCCACCTCCGCCACTAGCATTGGTCCAGCTCCTATGATAGACAGAACACTGGTCCAATGCCGGTGGCGGAGGCACGCCTGTGAGAGCCTAATAAACAGGAGATGATGGCTTTGTGAATTCCAGCGTCACTCGTCCTCCCCTTCTCCTCCGAGGTTTAAATTTAGGTCAAAGAACAAAATCTCCTGTGCTCAAAAGTGTTGCGATGGCACTGAAAAGTGGGATGTAACTGGTAGTACACAAAGGAAGCACAGGCCTTGCGGCCCTCCAAGGGCCAGGGGACACCTAAAGGAGCACTGTAAAAGAATAAAAAGAGGGCACACCAGCCTTGCACATTACCAAGTCAATTTATTTTATTATTATTTAAATTTATTATTAAAACCAAAGGAAAAAATGTTCCTTTGGCTTTAATAAATTTACTTGGGTAATGCGCAAGGCTGGTAAACCCTCTTTTTATTCTTTTACAGTACTTTAAATTTAGGGCTAGTACAAACCAACTGCAGTGTGGGAAACGCTTTTCTGCATACCATGCATCGCATGGGAATGCGCTGCCTTTTTTCACACGTGCAGGTGCTAGTAATTGTTAATGGCACCCCAAATGCATCTAACAAGCATGCATTGCAGCCACCATACCACACTGCAGCACCATGTGGTTTGGTGCAGCGCGTTTTTAAAAAAGTCGCACCTGCCGTGTTTTTTGCACATTCTGGTGTGAAGCTACCCTAAAGAGCTGAAAATAGGATGTAGCAGATGAAGAGCATCCATTACCTTAGTAAGTGACAGTAAACCAGTGGTGATGTCCGTATATATATTTACAAAATAATGAAATAACCAAATGCCTAGACTGAGGTGAAGGCAATTGTTATAATGAAAAAGTATTCAAAGAATTTTACTGGTACTTAGCATAGCATGAGATGTTGCCATGGCAACCATGGCCGAATTACGCTAAGGTACTATTGTATCTGAAGTAATGTATCCAGCATTATGTAGAAAAAAAAAGGAAAAATTAAGATATTGTGACTAAGCTACAAAGCGGTAAAATTAGTCCCAACGTACTACAATAACAATATGTGAAGAAAAGCAAGTGGTCAGAAATTAAAATATTTACCTGGACTGTGAATATTGAGAGCAGTTATTAAACTGGAAATGTTCTAATATCTCTACATTTATGTTTGCTGCTTTAGCTGTCAGTGCATCTGAAAGGCAAAATAAAGTAATAAATACAATACCATTTTTAGAATGTATTTTTACAAAAAACTTCTTTTCTTTATAATGTACCATGGGAAGCCCTAGAAATAATTAGCAAAGATACTTAAATCACTGTCAACCTCCACAGATTGCAGATCCAGCCCATTTTGCAATCCGCCTAAAGTGTTCACGGCAGCCTCACCATTTTGCCTACGCATTGACCCTGCCCAGTTGTCTTACTTGCTCTGCCATCATTCTTGAAGGGTTGGTCAGAACCCACATCAAGGCTTTTTTTATAGACCGCCGCTGCATTACAGATAACTGCTGCTGTCACTACATTTTTTTCATGATCCCTTTGTGGCTGAAAAACTGAGTGGTGATGACCACCCAAAGTCTTTTTATTAATGACTGGCCTCAAGGCAAGAGTACAACACCAGCCAAGGAGACACTCTGGGTATTTTACAGCCTAAGGGAGACTGATTTGGGCATACTGGGTTAAGCCCCGTACACATGATGAGAAAATTGTACGATAATCGGATTGTTAGTACAGAGCTTTCGAGAGCCGAATGTGACTGTTCATCCGATGTTTTCCGTCCGGACACGATCGGACATGCAGGAAAAATTTTCTCGCACTGTGCCTGATCGTACGATTTTCGTTTCATCAGTACAGCTGTCGTTCGAAAATGCAATACAAATACACTACAACACATCACATCACTTACGATTTTTTATTGTGTCGTGCGAGAATTTTTCGTGACTAAAGTAAATTCTTTAGATTTGATCTGAGATTAGCATGCGAAAAAAAAAAAAACGATCATTCGCCCGATAATCTCATCGCGTGTACCGGGCATTAATTTCAGTGCTGGTCATGGCCAGGGCTGCTGTTAGAAATCATGTGGCCCTGCACAGCCTAGCAACAAGGAGAGAGGCACCTCTCTAAGTGTAATATGTAAAGAAATGCATTTCAACAAAGGCCAAATGGCAACTCACATGAAAAGGTAAAAAGCAGGCACATCTGTAGTATAAGGAATAAAGTGAGGTAAATCCGATCCAAGCTGTGTAGAGTTTCCTCTGTGTATACAATGAAGCACTTGTCACTCAAGCAGGAAGTGCTGGCTGGACGATCTGAGGAGTCAGAACGAGGTTTGGGAAGCACCAACAACAGCGGCGTGGATAGATGGCCTAACACGAATGCAACGCGTTTCCTGAGCTGACAAGCTATGGTGGCCTGGTAGCAGCACTCCTTCATCAGGCAGGGAATGGAGGATGTGTAGCTACACGAAGGAGTGCTACTACCAGGCCACCGTAGCTTGCCAGCTCAGGAAACGCGTTGCATTCGCGTGACGTCATCCATCCACGTCTTTGTTGGTGCTTTCCAAGCCTCATTCTGACTCTCCAGATCGTCCGACCAGTGCTTCCTGCTTGAATGACAAGTGTTTCATTGTATACACAGAGGAAACTCTACACAGCCTGGATCGGATGGACCTCACTTTATCACTTATACTACAGATTTCTTTACATATTACACTTAAAGGCGCCTCTCTCCTTGTTGCTTTACAGTGTCTTCCAGAGCCTGGGTTCGGCTCCTACTTGATGGCAGCCCTGTGTGTATCTATGGACTTGATGTTTTAATTGTATCAAGTGTTATATTACCCCATTCATTTTAAATTCTGTTTCCAGTAGTTTTCCCTTTCTTTAGTTATAACCAGTGTTTCGGATATACTGGGTTCTGCGCCTGACCCTTGTCTATACCCTGTACAGCCTACCTAATGGGGCCCCCTTTAACTTCGCACTCGACCCCACCCCTGGCTCCTCCCTGACCCGACTTCCACATGAAACCTGACAGTTACCTTTACAAATATACACACATTCCTGGCTGCCAACCACAATCGGGAATATGTGCATGTCTTTATAAACACATGTTTGAGCATGACCCCAACACCATTTTAAAATAGTGAGGTTAAAGGGGTATGGTTGGGGGCCTGTAAAAACACAGCTTAGCCCCCCCCCCCAAAGATAAGTGTAAAGTAGCATCTCACAGTGCCTTATGATCTTTAGGTCTCATGCACACAGTTTTTTTACCGCTTAGAAAACGCCCCTTCATGTTATCCTATGTGTCAATGCACATATAGACTTTTAGAATGTTTTAGTGGCAGGGGCGTTTACAAGCAGGAAAAAATCCCCAGGACCTGTGCGTCCAGGAGCAGCAGCATTTTGGCAGAAAGCACGCTTGACACATGTAAATGTGATGCTTGTAAAAGTGTCTAACGTTTTTACAGGTGTTTAGCCCTTATTGTTTGGCATTACTTAATTTCAATGACCAAAATAAATTACTAATCTGGCCAATGAAATTAATTAACGCCCACGTGCTTGACGCCTGTAAAGCATTAGACAATTTTACAAGCGTCACATTTACGTGCGTCAATCGTTTTTTTCTGCCATAAGGCTACTGGCAAGAGGAGGAACATTTTTTTAAAACATCCTGTGTGATTAGGCCTTATAGCTTTAGGATAATCATCCACACAGGACAACAGGTGCTCTATGGCTTTGTCAAGTGTGTCACATGGCTGTCGGGTGCTGACTTTGTTCATTTATAGCTGTACTGTGAGGTACAGATTGTATATAACACACAGCACATCCACAGCAAAGCCAGCACCCAACAGCCATGTGACACACTTTGACAAAACCATAGAGCATCCTGTGTAGATGATTATCCTAAGACCCCATACACACTATTAGATTTTCTGCAGATTTTTTCCTTCAGATTTACCAAAACTATATAATATGAGATCAAACCTTAAAGCGGTTGTATCATCAAAAGTTTAACTTTTACCTACAGGTAAGCCTATAATAAGGCTTACCTGTAGGTAAAATGAATATCTCCTAAACCTGTACGGTTTAGGAGATATTCCCACTGCAATCAGCCGCTGATGTGCAGTGGTGTCTCGGCGAAGGTTGCCAGAAAGTGTGCTGTAAAGATGGGCTCCCGTGCGCATGCCCTTGCGCTACATGGTTTTGGGAAATCAGACAAAAGTTGTATAGGGGTCTATAGCTATAAGGCACTGTGAGGACTTGTGTACTGCCCAGTACCTGCCACGTTACCCGCCACCGCCACTCATATAGTTTCTACTGCTCCCTCCCTGCGAGCTCTCTTACATCAGTCCCGCCACGTGAAAGAGCAGAGCAGCTGCAGGTAAAGCACTTTATTGATCACTCCACCAAACACTGACACCAGGGAAGAAAGATAGCAGCCGGAAACTCAGAGCATGTAATGTGTACCTCCACCCCAAAAATGGAAAAATAGTCCCTCAGCTCCCACCTCCTGGGCCCCTCTATTGAACTGATGGGGTCCAGAAAAATATATATTTATACACCCCCTAAGCAAGTAGGAGCTTGGAGGTTAATTTAGTAAGCCTGAATTTTTGTTCGGAAGAAATGCACTCTAAAACCGGCCAGGCCCCCCTGATAAGCTGATAGGGCCCAACAGGGCTGGTTGTACTGCCCTATCAGCGGCCCTGGTCAGGGCAAACAATCTATATTGCTACTACTAAGAAAGAGAAATATATTTTCCTTACGGCACAGCCTGCAAAGAGGATCTTTGCAGTGGCAACAGTTCTAAAGTCTGCTCCAGTATGTCTAATGTTAGCTCTTCTTGATTAGAAATGTCACAGAAGGTACAGTTAGGGTTGCCACATCATCCCTTTAATCCAGGACATATATTAATTACACAGGTTCTGTAGCTGATTAAGGTGGTAATTAAACTCACTTGGTGCCTTATCTGCATTAAATTAGCCTCAGAACCTGTGTAATTCATATGTATCCTGGATTAAAGGGATGATGTGGCAACCCTAGGTACAGGGTCAGTGTCCACAGCAACCTCTCCAACTCTTGATATTACAGTGATGAATATGTGTTATATTCACATGTGCACAGATTTTATATATTTAATTTGCCTTGACAGACATCCTAATGGGGCCCTGTTCCACCTCCAGGCCCTATAGTAGCCGCATGCATAGCTCCCAATTGTTCCTGATTTCAAGGGACATGCCCATCCACCCTTTGGATCCAGGAGTAGGGACGTGTGCCGTCCTCCTATGGGGTGAACCGCATCTTTTTGCAGACCTGATTGCAGCCTTGGGCCTTATACCCCCCCCCCCACCTTTTTTTCCTTCTCACTCTCTGGGAGTGCCAACCGCCAGGTCTCGCTGGACCTCACTGGGGTACTAGTTCTATTAACATTATGAGTATCAGGCCTCCTCCACACTGCAGCTTGAAAAAGCTCAGTGCAGCTTATTCTTTTTACTGAGCTAAAATACATCCCATTAATTGTAAAGTGTCTATGCACACAGGCTCCTATGAAGACTAACTATTTTCATATTACCGGGTTTAGTAACACTTCAAGTCTCTTTGTTGCTGTTGCTTGACAGTGAAAATGTTGAATCTGCTTTGTTGATTCTACATTTACTAGGAAGCAGTGCCAAAAAGTACTATTTTTGCGATGTCTCAAGTCAAGACATGCAGGACTTGTTATAAACCATCTGATCAGTAATACAAAATATAAACTGAGGACCCAGCTTTTTTCTGGCATTTGTTGTTTACAAGTAAAATCAGTATTTTTTGCTGGAAAATTACTTAGAACCCCTAAACATTATATATGTTTGTTTTAGCAGAGACCCTAGAGAATAAAATGGCAGTCATTTCAATTTTTTATGTCACACAGTGTTTGCGCACCTGTTTTTCAAATGCAATTTTTTTGGAAAAAATACACTTCAATGAATTGAAAGAAAAAAAACATAATATGCACGCCAATTTTGTATAATATGAAAGATGATGTTACGCCGAGTAAATAGATGCCTAACATGTCATGCTTTAAAATTGTGTGCACTAGTGAAATGGCGCCAAACTATGGTACTGAAAAATCTCCACAGGTGACGGCGCTTTAAAAATATCTACAGGTTACCAGTTTAGAGTTACAGAGGAGGTCTAGTGCTAGAATTATTGCACTTGTTCAGACGTTTGCGGCGATACCTCACATGTGTGGTGCAAACACTGTTTACATGTGCGGGCGTGACCTACGTATGCGTTCACTACTGCACGCGAGCACGTGGGGACAGGGGAACTTTAGAAAAAAAAATGATTTATTTTATTCCTTTTTTTATTTTTTTCAGTGTCCCTTTAAACCATTTTTTGTAGCACTTTTATTGCTATCGTAAGGAATGTAAACATCCCTTGCGATAACAATACAGCATGACAGGTCCTCTTTATGGAGACATCTGGGGTCAAAATCTCTCCTCTACCTTTGAAAGCAAAAGGTCAAATAAAAAAATGTTTTTATCTTTTTGCTTTAAGAAAAAAAATGTTTACATGGCCCAAGAACCGGAAGTGATGTTGACGTCCCTCTGGTCCTCCACGGTCATAAAGATGAGCGGTGGCCATCTTGCATCACAGTTACCTATTAGAAATAAACACTGCTGACACCGGATGGTTCCCGGTCTCAGTGATCTGTAACGTTAGCCCAGGAACCACCGGGGGGGGGGGGGTGCACCTCTCCCGCGGCTTCTAAAAGTGATCCTGCAGCAACTGTGGGGATCACTTTTATCGGAAAGCCGGCCGCCTGAGGGAAAGGAAGATACTGGGGTTATGGCATCTAGCTGCTGTCGAAACCCCAGTATTTATCATCAAAGTAAGGGAAGGCTGGGAAGGCTTCTACACACAGAATGATTTTTTAT
>BLSH010543758.1:168027-182467 GCA_018402905.1 Glandirana rugosa
GTCACAGGAAGTCAATAAACTAGTTTTACTTTAACGACTAGGTTTGTGTGTTTATAAATATTTACTGTTAGTACCTTTAACAGTCCCCAAGGATTTCAAACGTATGTTGACATGTATATGTCATATAACACTATACCCCATTAATTTCCTCAACATTTCCGTCTTCCAAAAATTAGAATTACGTAAGATACGTATTGCTATTTTTTAGTAAGACACACATCTTCGGAAGGGTCGGAAGGGAATGAAACTACTATTTATGACCCCAAAGTTGTCGTCGATCTCCGGTATTGGGGTCATAGAAGGAAAGGGAGTCCGTCGGCCGAAAGGCTATTTTCGCTAGGGGTGTCGTCTAAACGACGTCCTAGTGAAAACTTCGGCGCCGGGGGGGGGGGGGGCACACTTCTCCCGCGGCTTCAAAAGTGATCCTGCAGCAAATCTGCTGTGGGGATCGCTTTTATCGGAAAGCCGGCTGCCTGAGGGAAAGGAAGATACTGGGGTTATGGCCTCTAGCTGCTGTTGAAACCCCAGTATTTATCATCAAAGTAAGGGAAGGCTGGGAAGGCTTCTACACACAGAATGATTTTTTATCGTTATGCATAGAATGCATTAAGATTAAAAACCTTCTGCCTTTACAACTCCTTTAATTACCCCATATCACAATATACTGTATATGTACAGTTGTATGCAAACTTTAGGAACCCCTGACAATTTCCATGATTGTCATTTATAAATATTTGTGTGTTTGGATCAGCAATTTCATTTTGATCAAATAACTGAAGGACACTGTAATATTTCGGTAGTGAAATGAGGTTTATTGGATTAACAGAAAATGTACAATATGCAACAAAACTAAATTAGACAGGTGCATAAATTCGGGCACCATTGTCATTTTGTTGATTTGAATACCTGTAACATATGTATATATATATATATGTATATATATATATATATATATATAAAACATAAGTACAGTAAACCATAGAAACCAATCAAATTTCATTTGCAGTAGTCAGATGAGTTAAAGTGGTTTTAAAGGCAGAAATCTTCTGGGAACAGCTGCACCCCCAGCCTACAAACCCCCCCCCCACCTTATACTTACCTAAGCCCCATCTCGATGCAGCGATGTGCATGAGAACAACAGTTCTCCCAGGCTCTCGCAGTGTGCAATTCCATTGCACAGAGCAGGTAAGTATAGACATGTTTTTTATTATAAATATATTTTTTTAGCAATTAAAAAATTAGTTCATATTATGTCTAAAATTAACGAAACATTGTAGTGCAGTATAAATAGAAGATATACCTCCATCAGATGACTTTGTTATTGGACAGGAGCAGTTCAAGGACCCTTGGCCAGCTGTTCCTTTACAAAGAACTTCCCCAGTGTCCTTCTTTTGAAATTCACAACTCCAATTACTATTTCTACCAAGTAATGAAGGATTTTTCTTGAGGCTTATTGTGATCTGCATGAATCAGAAAAACATAAAACTTTGCTTTAGAAACAAATTCGGTAATGTAGGATTTGGAGTCATTTTAGTTCCAAAGCCACAGGCACACTTTTGATAGTTTAGAAACAAAAAGATAAAAAAAAACTGTTAGGCTTGCAAAGACATTTAGCAAAGCAAGGTTCATTAGTCTCATTCTTTTATATAAGAATATCTCTGGGTCCATGTTTGTGCTTCATTAGTTCTTTATTTTTCACTTACTCCTCACATGGAAATCACCCTGTCTGCCCACTGTGATGGCCTGGTGTTCCCCCATTAACACGTACTGCCCCATGCCCTCACACTGGGCAGAGTGGATGATTTCTATGTGATGAGTAAGAAGAAGGAGGGCAAGAATTGTCCAAGAAAATTTTAAAAGATCTGGAACTCGTGGATTGATGCTTCGGGTTCATAAGCTATCTTTGTGAGCAATTTCAATAGCTAAATTTCATACTCCTTTGCTCCCCCCCCCCTTCAGCCCTTCTAATTACTTACAGTAATTCAAGCTGTATAACACTGGATGTTCTGAAGTTGCTCTATATACCTAATTGACTGAACTATTGTTGATAAAATGCATTGTCTTTTGCTGGTGATCCATTACATACCCATAATATATTTTTTAGCTTTACTACTGTAACACCATTACTCTTGGTATGTATCCTACATAACTCTACCACTTGAATAATAAGTTGCTAATTCTACTCAATAAAACTTTTACCTGTTAAATATTTTAAAACATGCATTTATACACCTGTTACATTTTAAAATAAGAGTAAAATAAAATTGACCTATTATATTTTTTATGATGTAGAATGCCACAAATGTCACAGATGTACTGTACCTAGAACTTCAGCCAAAAATAAAATTCTAATAATGAATAACTTATGAAAATGCGAAATTACAAAACCAGCTTTTGCTGTAGTGTTCACTTTTATTCTTGAGATCCCCCTACCCCCCCCTTTTTTTTTTGTTCTATTGCTAAGTCTAAAATAAGAAAAACCCCTGTTTGCAGGACTTTAAAGGTAGTGGTAGAGAACACATGTTTATTTTTTTATAAAATTAGAAATTTGTTATGCACTTCGATCAACACATAAAATTGCATACAAATGTGAAGAGAATATGTATACAAAAATACTACTATGGATGTCTATCATTGTCACTACTATGAATACTACTATGAAATAAATAAAAATATAAATAAAAATAAAAGTGTGTTCTGTGCCACTACCTTTAAAGTCCCGCAAGCAGGGGTTTTTCTTATTACAGTCTAATTGGGATTGGTGGTGGATACAGACAGGCAGTGCCTCCCTTGGAAACTCTATATATTATTGCTAAGTCTGATGTCCTAAGTCTGATGGCCAGCATCATGTAACCCAGGTCATCCTAGACCCACCCCAGCCTGTGCCTTGAAATTGAAAGAATAAGCAGAAGCATAGATAAGGAGAAGCATATTACTCTTCCTATTAACGTGCTTCTTTTCAGCACATGAACCCATTAGTGTTGATTTACTAAAACTGAAGAGTGCAAAAATCTGGTGCAGCTCTGCACAGAAACCAATCAGCATCTAACTTCAGCTTGTTCAATTAAGCTTTGACAATAAAACCCGGAAGCTGATTGGCTACCATGCACAGCTGCATCAGATTTTGCACTCTCCAGTTTTTGTAAATCAACCCCATTGACTTCTTGTGATGCTTCTTCCTTTCACACCCCAACCCTGCCACAAGAAGTACTGCCAGAGGCTGATACCAGGTCCAGTTCGGGTACTTTAGGGTTAATTTACTAAAATGGGAGAGTGCAAAATCTGGTGCAGCTCTGCACAGAAACCAATCAGCACCTGACTTGTCGATAAAAAATGGAAGCTGATTGGCTACCATGCACAGCTGCATCAGATTTTGAACTCTCCAGTTTTAGTACATCAGCCCCATTGACTTCTTGTGATGCTTCTTCCTTTTACACCCAAACCCTGTGCAAATTCAGGTACTTTAGGGTTGATTTACTAAAACTAAGAGTGCAAAATCTGCACAGAAACCAATAAGCTTCCCATTTTTTTGCCAAAGCTTAAAGTGTTACTAAACCCACAACAGTAAAATCACTGTGTATATGCAGTAAAGCATGCTTGTTATACTCACTGTGGAACCTAAGGGGTTAATCCTGTGCATTGTGTAAAAAAGGCTGTTTGATCCTGCCTTCCCTGATCCTACCTTTCTTCCACAGTCCCCGATCCATCTCCTGATAGAACAGAGCATTTGGAGTCACTCTGCACATGCTCCGTTTGGTGTGTATTGCTAGAGAGTTGTTTTTTTTTTTTTGGGAGGGTGCATGTGGTCAGCACAGGGCCAATCAGCACTGTCCAGACAGAGGGTCAGGGGTCTTGCATCCTGATAGGACAGTCAGAGTATAATTAAATCTCCTCCAACAAGCTTTACCCAGACACTGATAGAAGTCACATGGCTGCTATATACTGCTGATGAGAAAAGGTATTTATCAGTTTATGTTTACTAAAATTATTGCATTTCCATGTTCTGTGTACATTGGGAGACCAGATATAGTGAATGCAGGGTCCTGGGTTTAATAACACGTTCATTGAACAAGCTGGTAAACTGTAAAGGATAGGAGCTTCTAACTTGTCAACAATCAGCTTCTAACTTGTTAACAAGTTAGAAGCTGATAGACATCCATGTACAACTACACCAGATTTTTTCATCTCTAATTTTAGTAAATCAACCCCTTTGACTGCTTACATTTAAAAAGATACACTTAATGATGTATTAATGATTACAGAGTGTATTTAATTTGTGGTTTTTTATATCTGCCTAGAGTTCAGTTTTAAAGGTTCCTTTTTACACTTCTCTTGTAGTAAATTAGAGCAAATAACATAAGCAGCATGACATTGAAAAGAATACCTGGCTTGTATCCGCAGAAATAACATGGATTCCCAAACATTTTCCATATTCCTCAGACTTCTCAATCCAATTTTCCAAAAACGTAGCTGATGAACATTCCGCCTTCATGGTACACCTAATAATATACCGCAAAACCAAATGCATGAAAGCTTTTAAAAAGTATTTTTGTGTTAATTTATGATGTGATTTAACCATAATCCCTTAAATTAGTCAACCTATATTGGTAAAGATTCTATACCATAAAACAGTCAATAAGGAAAAGAATAGTAAAAAAAAAGTAACCTTAACTACTTGAGTACCAGCCTTTAATACACCCCTTCATTAACCGGCCATTTTTTATTTTCAGTACTGTGATAGTTTGGCTAACAATTACTTTTGCAGCGCTGTACCCAAATGAGTTTAATACCATATTTTGAGACAGATTCTTTTGGTGGCATTTAATAACTGCTGTTTTTTATTTTTTATTATAAAAAGTAAAAAAGACCAAAAAATCAAAAAAAGAAATGTTCCCCTTACTTTCAATTAAAATGAAAATGCCAGAATTGCATGATGACACTCCAAATGGCCCTTTTTTGGAAAGCAGATGCCCCAAAGTGATCTAATTTTTTGTCACAATGTTTTGGAAATGAAGAAACATACTGGTACTGAGGGGGTTAAACACTGTGCATGAGAATGGTGCATTAGATACATAAAATGTACAGGACATAAACAATGGAAGAAGGCAGTGAAGGGGTTAATACATTGGTATTGGTAAAATGCAACATATTAAATTTGGGGGGTTTCGATATGCTTGAATCTGTCAGAAAATTAAAGTGATTGTAAACGACCACCTTGTAAAACAACCCATTCAGTTTAAAATACAAAACATTTTAGTGTATATATATATATATATATATATATATATATATCATTATAAAATACCCTTTTCCCCTTTGTTATACATGATCACATTTTCTATGTTCTCAGCTGCATAAGTGTTGAGGGGAGGAGAAACAGCAGCACACTGAGCTTTCCAGTGAATGGCTGTGCCGGGGGGAGTGTGTTAGGACAAGTGTGATCATTGGAGGAGAGCACATTGAGTTCCCTGCATCGCTAGAGAACTGACCACGTTGTGCTCTCCTGCTTAGTGTAGTCAGTTGAATAGGAGTGTGCAAGGGGACTAGCAGGAACACCAGGAATTTCACACAAAGGAAGCAATACAAAGAAAACAGGATACTTTCTCATACAAGCACATGGTACAGCAGGCACATATCAAGAATATGAAGTGTTGGGGTAACAAATGCTTTAAGTCCTGCTAACTAGATCACTTCATGCTACAGGTTTTGCAGGTATAGCTATGTAAAATATTAAAAATAAGTTCCTATACTGTTTAAAATCCAGTAATACATGGTCTCACCCTGCTCTGCACATGCTCAGTTTATCTCCATTCTTAGGCACTGCTGAATTTGTAGAGGCCGATCTGCTGACAGCCTTAAAGTGGAATTCCTCCTATTCTTAACAGCCAAGGAAGCTCCTTCTGTTTGATCTGCAACTACCATGGTGCTCCACATGTGATCAGTTATGACACCAGCCATTTGATGGTTTGACAAATTGGTTGAGGACACAAGCAAATGTGACAGTCAGCAATCCTGGCATGTTAGGAATGTAACTGTTTTTGAAACCGTTAAATTAATGGGTTTATTTCTGCTTTATTTATTTACTGCTGTTCAGGGGCTCTGGGCTTCAGCAAAATGGCAGTCTCCAGCAAGAAGAAACAGGAGCAATGCTAGAGGCAATTTGCAACACACACTAATTTTGGTATCATAATTATTAATGTGAAATGTATGTGCCTTGCTAAAGAACAATATTTTTTATCAAGTTGTTATGGGTTATTTAAGCTTCTTTTTTTTTGTCTGTTAAGATAACCGTATCCAATCAAATTTTCAGAAATGATTACACCACAACTAAATATTATGACAATTGGATAGTTTAAAGATTAAGAAGCAAGTAATTGTTAGAAATCAGATTTGACATTAGTCACAGTAACTTCCTGTTATGTTTCTGAACAGTCAAAACAGTAATTCCAGGCCATAAGTAAAGTAATCAGTAATCTGATGTGTAACCCTGGAAACCCTGGTAGTCATTTAAGCAGCACTACCAATCAGAGACTTTATAGTACCTTTGGGTGGGGATAGAAGCCCTTTGAAATAACTACAGTGGGGAAAATAATTATTTTATCCCCTGCAGATTTTGTACGTTTTCCCACAAAGAAATTAAGGGTCTATAATTTTTATGATAGGTGTATTTTAAATGATAGAGACAGAATATCAACCAAAAATCCAGAAAAAACACATAATACAAATGTCTAAATTGAGTTGCAGTTCAGTGAGTAAAATAAGTATTTGATCCCCCAGCAAAACATGACTTAGTGCTTGGTGGAGAAACCCTTGTTGGCAATCACAGAGGTAAGACATTTCTTGTAGTTGGTTACCAGGTTTGCACACATCTCAGGAGGGATTTTGGTCCACTCTTCTTTACAGATCTTCTCTAAATCCTTAAGGGTTCTTGACTGTCACTTGGAAACTCCCTCCATAAATGTTCTATAGGATTAAGGTCTGGAGACTGGCTAGGCCACTCCATGACCTTAATGTGCTTCTTCTTTGCCACTCCTTTGTTGCCTTGGCGATATGTTTTGGGTCATTATCATGTTGGAAAACCCATCCACGACCCATCTTCAGTATTCTGGGTGAGGGAAGAAAGTACTCTCCTCATGGAGGAACAACCTGACAGCAGTTGCTGAGCTTCCACTCCCTGTGTAATCTACAGGACTGAGCTGTCAGCTTGACAGTTGGTTTCTGCTCAGCATTGATGTATAAAAGAAAGCTATTCCTGCTAAGTGAAAAAAAAATGTTATTAATCCTATTTAAGCCCTATTTGGTTTTGATTAACTCCTCCACTTGTTCCCTTAACATTTTTGCCTATTTTTTTTTTTTTTGGTTGTTTCTAAGGTTTTTAAATTTGCATTTCTGTTTTGTGTGCTAAATTCAGAAAGGGGCTTTGTAACAAAAGCATAATTCTAATGAGAGTAAAAGAGAAACATTTCAGAATAAAATTTGTATTGGAAGGCAGCACACTTTGGCATCCTCGTCTGATACAAGTCCTTGGGCCGGCTTCGTACAACCCGGACATGGTATAGTAAAGGGGCTGGTTTAGATGCGACCCTCGACTCAACTTCTGGATACAAATGTGGCCCTTGGATCCTTTAAATTTGAGCACCACTATTAGAGACTATAAAGAACAGCTGTGCTTAAAGCAGAGATTCACCCAAAAGTGGAACTTCCGCTTTAAGGGAAGGTGACCCCCTGACATGCCACAAACTTCACCCCCCCCCCCCCCCACCCGGCGATCTTCTGGGACACGTCATTCACAGCGCGCATTGCGACTTGCGCATGCGCAGTGCGCGCCCGGCTTTGAAGCCAAAATCGGACGCCCACACTTGTGATGTCGGCGCCGCACGGAGGAGGAGGAGAAGAGCAACGCTGTGGGCGGCTGCATCGCTGGAGCATGGGACAGGTGAGTTTCCAATTATTAAACACTTTTTGTAGCTGCGGACTTTTAATAGGATGGAACTCTGCTTTAACTCCTTGCCGACCGCCGATCGGCAATTGACGGCGACAAGGTGGCTCGTGAGCGCAAATCACCGTCATACGACGGCGGCCGCGCTCACGAGCCTAGTGCTCACTGTGTTCGGGGAAGGCCAGGGAGCAGGTGCGGCAGCTTCAATTGCCGCCGGCTACCCGCGATGGCCCCCCGGAGCGAAGGAACGGAGGTCCGTGTATGTAAACACG
Source organism: Glandirana rugosa (assembly GCA_018402905.1). NCBI lineage: Eukaryota > Metazoa > Chordata > Amphibia > Anura > Ranidae > Glandirana > Glandirana rugosa. The sequence goes on from BLSH010543758.1 coordinate 176,239, forward strand.
GACCTCCGTTCTGTGTGAGGGGGAAGGGCTGTGATCACAGCCTTCCTGTATACGAAGGCTGTGACCACTTCCCTTCCCCAGCTAGGGCAGTCCCCCTACAGTAAGAACACGCCCAGGGAACACAGTTAACCCTTAGAGCGCCCCCTGCAGGTTAACCCCTTCACTGCCAATGGCATTTACACAGTAATCAGTGCATTTTTATAGCACTGATCGCTGTATAAATGCCAATGGTCCCAAAAAAGTGTTAAAATGGTCCGACATCTCCGCTGAAATATCGCAGTACCGTAAACGCGACCACTTTTGCGCAAACCAATCAATGAACGCCGATTGCGATTTTTTTTTTATCACAAATATGAGGAAGAATATAAATCGGCCAAAACCGATAAAAAAAAATGTTTTTTTATATTTTTTTTTTGGATTTGTATTTTAGCAAAAAGTAAGAAATTTGGTTTTTTTTTGCAAAATTGTCGCTCTTCTTTTGTTTATAGCGGCAACCAGAAATGACGCAGCGGTGATCAAATACCACCAAAAGAAAGCTCTATTTGTGGGAAAAAAAGGACGCAAATTTCGTTTGGGTACAACGTCGCACGACCGCGCAATTGTCAGTTAAAGCGACGCAGCGCCGAATCGCAAAAAAGGGCTCCGGTCCTAAAGCTGGAAATCCTTCCGGGGCTGAAGTGGTTAAGGAGAAGCTCCAGGCTCCCCCAAAAAAATTAAAAGCCAGCAACTACAAATACTGTAGCTGCTGACTTTTACTATTAGGGCACTTACCTGTCCAGCCAGCCAGTGGTGTCCTCCCCCGAGCCGATTCTTCAATCAGCTATCGGGTGCTGGTGCCAGTATCTTGACTAAGGGAATCCGGCAGTGAAGCCTTGCAGCTTTACAGCTGGTTTCCTAATGCAGATGCACAAAATGTGCTGCACTGTGTGGATGGGTTGCGGTCTTCAGGGACCTGTGAAGTGTTCCAGAAGGCTGCTGGGGAAGGAGGGGGAGGGGTGAATGTCCATCTCAGTTCATTGTGGTATCAGCCCCCCCCCCCCCAAAAAAAAGGTGCCAAATATGGCAGCAGGGAGGGGGGAGGAGGAAGACAAGCAGAGCTTCCCCTTTTAGGTGGAGCTCCACTTTAATCTCATTTTGATAGATCAGCTGTATGCAATCAGACGTTGTAGAATAGCAAGCTTAGGTTTGAATGTTCTCAAGACACCAACTTATTGGCAGCCAGGAAGTTCTGAATAGAGGATGGCCTGGTGTACTCAAAACAATAAAAAACAATATCAATTGCTGCCTTGTGAGCTGCTATGGTTCACAAAAATTATTATTTACAAAAAATAAATGAATAAATAAATAATGAATGAATGAAGCAGCTTGAGCCTTACCCACTCTCATATATGTGCGTTAATAGCCACTATATTTCAACCAATATCGCAATTTCTGTGCAACCACCACCAGATGTGCTCTCACCTGAAGACCATGACCTCACATAATATGCAGGGTCAAAGACAGCTTTTGTTCCTTCAATGGACCAGTTAGTATCGTTCAGGTGTTAATGGAACCCTCCACCGCCACTGGGAATCCTCTGGTCTTCCAATATGCGTTTCCTTTCTCCTTACTTTCCAACCAGTACTCTGCCTTCCAGGCACTCTCCAGCTCTCCCCTCCCCTCAGCACCACATAAAGAAAAAGTACTAAATAGTACCAGATAATGCCAGCATACAGTATATGTACAGACACAATGATAATGTGATTTCCCCTGCAGAAGTTACGCGTCCCTGTGATGAAACACGTAGGGTGGGGCTTGCTGGATGATGTCAAAATGCTTGGGTCAATGCAGAAGTGCAGTAATACATGCTGAGAATGTCAATGGACAGTATCATTGTGTTTGTACGTATATGCTGGCATTATCTGGTACAATTTAGCACCTTGCTATAGTGAGTGTGTTTCTACATTTGACAGAAGAATACATTTTACTAAAGATAAAGCACTATTTTAGTACTTTTTTTTTATGTGGTGCTAAGTGCCCGTTCACACAGGGGCGACTTACGATCCGACTTGAGTTGCCTCAAGTCGCCCCAAGTCGCTTTTGAACTTTACAACACCTCTGAATTCCTTCACAGGTACATTTGACCTCCTCCTAAACTGCTTCAAGCTGCTTTTCCATTTCCATTATTTTATATAGGAAAAAAACAGTTCTGATGCAAACAAAATTCCATGTACACTAGCTCTAAAAAATATATTTTCCTGTAAAAAAAAAAAAAGAAACGTAATTCTAAAAAACAGAAAATGTTGGCAGCAATTGTAATATAAATAGGTACAAATCTAATATGTAAAAAATGGAGAGGTCTCCTTAAGCATAGCAGACCTTAGGTTATACTTCTAAGCTTTCTGCATACAATTGTTTTAAAAAATCTCAATTATCAAACCTTTTCTCTAATTGGCACCACCCGCAGTGTGGATCAGCTACAGCCAAGCATTTGTTGCAGGATTGATATTGTTCACATTTTGCAATTCTCACCCGTTTAATCTAGGCAGATAAGTGATATTTTTAGTATACTGCAAATAAAATACATAGGAAATATTATGTAAAACACCAAGTAGTGGACATACACATGCAAAGGAAAACTGTTAAAGTAAAGATTAATTATCAAAAGTATCATCAAAATAAAAGTACTAAGGGTCTAGAAAGATCTGGGGTGATACGGTACAATCCATTTATTAAAATGGCTTTTTTTTACAACCATAATCCATAATCTACATTAATACAATGTAAACATGAATGCATCACAAAAGAAAAAAAGAAAGAAAAACATGACATAAGAACAAGACATCCAATAACTAATTAGTAAGGATCTATTATTTTATGTGACCAGGATTGAAACATTCCACATTCTTTAATACCTTGAAGCCACTGCAAATTTTCTTTGACTATGTGTAATCTGGAATTCAGTGGCTCGTTATACTGTATGTCCTGAATAGTCCTACAGAAATACTCTTTCTGCCATAATTCTGAGCTCTGTCCACATGGGACTTTTGTGTATTCCAGAACCTCCTGTTGCATTCTCCTTAATAATAATTAAGACATCTAGCAAGGGAGTGGGGCTCCTTTAACGGCCAGCAGCAGCTCAGGGGCAGAGATTTATCAATAGAGTCCCCAAGAAATATAAAGGATTGATAGGTGGTTTAACTCTCAGTTATCTTTCAGAAACCTAAAATAACAGTTTTGGGCAAATTCAATTTCTAACAGTTGTTCCCATATGTTAGGCACGTGGAATCTACATTTTGTGCATTAAGCCATGTAGCATATGTAGAAGAAATGTACACAATGTTTTCAGCTATATTGTTTCTGATGCTATTTCTGTCATTTTGACAATGTGTGACTAAATTTATTATTAAACTCTCAAGCCTCGTACACACGGGACGACGATCGTATGTACAATCGTCTCAAATCGTATGTTGGATAATGTAACTTGCATACTGACTGCACTACACGATCGTACGACCACAGAAAGAACGTTCAGGTGCATGTAATTAGCATCCGGCTGTTCCTGACTTGGAGCATGCGTGTTTTGCACAATACAACTTGTTGTACCAACTGCTCTGTACACGCGATACAACGGTCGTATGACCGCTTGTTGGTACGACCAAGTTTTCTAGTCTGCTCATACAACTCCCCTTGTACGACCGTTGTATGTCGGCTGTTCTAATCGCGCATACGAATGATCGATTTCGCATACAACGGTCGTTCATACGACCTGTTGTATACGATCATCGTCTCGCTTCACTCTGCATACGAGATGACTACAGCAGTGACCACTGTGGTGATTACTGCTGTAACTGTTAAAGCGGAGTTCCACCAAAACATGGAACTTCTGCTTTAACCGGTTCCCGACTGGCTCGTGTACAGTTACTGCTGCAGAGTGGCACTGTTTCGCCAGCGCGCTCTCGTGCCCCCCGCACTCTTCAGGAGTGTGCCCGCGGCTCGGGCGGACCCGATGTCCGCCGGCGAGCCGCAATTGCTGGCCAAGCTGAAAAACGGGGAACCGCCGATGTAAAGATGGCGGTTCCCCGCACTGTCAGGCAGCATGACAGAGATCTACTGATCCCTGTCACTGGGATCAGTTAGATCTCTCATGCTCCTGACAGCCCGGCCCCCTCACAGTTAGAACACGCCCAGGGAACACAGTTAACCCCCTAGAGCGCCCCCCAGGTTAACCCCTTCACTGCCAATGACATTTATACAATAATCAGTGGACATTTAAATTTCCGATCGCTCTAGAAATGTCATTAGTCCCAAAAAAGTGTCAAAAATGTGCGACATGTCCGCCCCAATATCGCAGTCCCGTTAAAAATCGCAGGTCGCTGCCATTACCAGTAAAAAAAAAAATATTGTAAAAATGCCAGAAATTTATTCTCATGGTTTATAAACGCGGCAACTTTTGCACACACCAATCAATAAACGCCAATTGTGATTTTTTTTTTTTTACCAAAAATATGAGGAAGAATATAAATCGGCCAAAATTGATGAATAAATTTGTTTTTTTATATATATTTTTTGGATTTGTATAAAGTAAGAAATATTGTTTTTTTTTTGCAAAATTGTCACTATATTTTTGTTTATAGAAATGAAGCAGAGGTGATCAAATACCACCAAAAGAAAGCTCTATTTGCGGGGAAAAAAAGACGCAAATTTAGTTTGGGTACAACATTGCACGACCGCATTGACGATGTCAGTTAAAACAACGCAGTGCCAAATCGCAAAAAGTGCTCTGGTCCTACAGTGGGAAATCCTTCCGGAGCTGAAGTGGTTAAGCACTCCTCACCCCCTTACATGCCATATGTGCCATGTCATTTTTTTGGGGGGGAGTGAGTAACTGGTTTAGACAGGTACTTCCTGTCCCTCTTCCTCCTTCCGCCCTTGGCCCGCCTAGGCGACTTCTCCTCTCCCCCTAGGCGGTCCCTCCCTCCTGGCAATCTTCTGGGACATGTCACATGTCCCAAAAGATTGCCTGGCTACTAGAATTGTGCAACGCAACACGTGCGTGTGCAGTGCGGCCCAATTATGAAGCCGCAAGCTATCATAGCCGGGCGCTCACAGTAGTAATGCTGGCACCGCAGAGGGGAGGGGCAGAGAACCAAGGCTCCGAGCGCGGGCATTGCTGGACCATGGGACAGGTGAGTGGCTGTTTATTAAAAGTCAGCAGCTACACTTTTTGTAGCTGCTGACTTTTAATAAACTTACAATCGAGTGTGGAACAGTGGAACTCCTCTTTAAGATTATGCAATTTACAGGCAATGTGTGGAATTTGGTGTTCTATAGAATGCCTAATGTCACACAGTGCCTCTAATATACATATAGTGTATATTCATACAGGTGTGTAACATTTCTGTGAATTAGGAGTGCTTTCAAAAATAGAAGTGTTACTAGTTGATTTTTATCAATTAAAATATAAATGAACAGAAGAGGAATCCAAAGCAAATCAATATTTGGCGTGACCGCCCTTTGCCTTCAAAACAGCATAAATTCTTCAATTCTAGATACAGGTGGTCCCCTAGTTACAAACATCCGACTTACAAACGACTCCTACTTACAAACGGAGGTAGACAACAGGAAGTGAGAGGAAATCTCCCCCTAGGAAGGGAAATTCACTCCTGTAAGAGTTATTATGGGAAAAAGGTGTCTCCATCAGGGCCGGTGCCAGCATAAGGTGGGTTAGGCATCCGCCTTAGGGCGCCAGGAAGGCGGGGGCGGTAAATTTGGACTACCGACTCAGTATTGGCAACCATCTCAGGTTTTCACGATTGCATTGCTCAGCTATGTCCCGGGACTAAGTCATGGCCGCCCTCGCCCACACACATTGCTTTATCGGCAGGCAGCGTGGTGTACAATGTAATCCAAGACTTCCCTCTCCTAGCACAGCCCCCGCCCCCCCGCACAGGCTCACAGTGCAGGGGTTTCGTTGGATATGACGACTACACAGGCATGGTAGATCGTACAGCAGGAGCAGTAGAGAGAACTGGGTAGCCGCCTGGGACCTCCCCTCTCCGCCCTGCAGTCCAGTTAGGGAGAGGGGAGGTTCACACTCCTCAGCTTCTTCATAAATGCCAACGAGTGCTTGTACACGTGGGCGGGCTTAAACTCTTCAGGTCCGCCCCCAGTGTGCACCGACCGCAGCCTGACTTCAGAAGAATACCAAGAAGATTACAAATAATGATATCACAGGTGTGCTGGGGGG
>BLSH010543758.1:184007-208228 GCA_018402905.1 Glandirana rugosa
AAAGTGGATAGAGGAATAGGTGGGTGTGCTGGGGGGAGATTTCTCCAGGATCCAGCTTCTTGGGATAAACTTCACTACTGGTAAGTACACTTGCTAGATTTTTTTAAGCAAAACGTTATCTTTAAAGCTGTATGAAAGTCCATTTTTTTCCGTCTTAGTGGCCCCCTTCAGGTATACAGGCAGTCCCCTAGTTATGAACATCCGACTTATGAACGACTCCTACTTACAAACGGAGGGAGACAACAGGAAGTGAGAGGAAATCTCCCCCTAGGAAGGGAAATTCACTCCTGTAAGGGTTATTATGGGAAAAAGGGGTCTCCACTGATGCTTTATCACCAATCCTTGTTTCGGCAACAACCCAAAATTTTCAAAACCCAATTATCATATGGACAGGAAGTGAGGTGAAATCTTCTGAACAGAAACATAGACAGCAAAACAAACATTACAGGGGTGTTACCCCTTCCCTGTGCTATCCAAAAAGCTTAAAAATATTTGTTTTGGCTGAAGCTACACTTAAAAAATGTCCCTGTTCCAACTTACAAACAAATTCGACTTATGAACAAACCTACAGTCCCTATCTTGTTTGTAACCCGGGGACCACCTGTATAGCATAATGTGCTAATATACACAGCATATTAGCACATTATAGCAGACATACCTGTCAAAGAAGCCCTCCAGCACTGTAGTGTGGTTGATCAAGCTGGTCCCTGGTTGCCTCACCTGTGAGCTATCCATAGCCAGTGAGGGGAAGCAGGGAATGCATAATCCCATTTTCCGCTTACCCTCACTGGCTATGGACAGCTCACAGGTGAGGCAAACGAAAACATCCACACTGCACCCGGCCATATGGGGTTGGAGGGTTGCATTGTGGTGGGGGGGGGGGGGGCACCAAAATGCACCTTCGCCTGTGTAGATAAAAATCCTTGCACCGGCCCTGGTCTCCATTGATGCTTTATCACCAATCCTTGTTTCCACAACAACTCAAAATTTTCAAAATCCAATTATCATTGGGACAGGAAGTGAGGTGAAAAATTCTGAACAGAAACATAGATGGCAAAACAAACATTACAGGGGTGTTAACCCTACCCCATGCTATCTAAAAAGCTTAAAAATAGTTTTTTGCCTGAAGCTACACTTAAAAAATGTTCCTGTTCCCACTTACAAACAAATTCAACTTAAGAACAACCCTACAGACCCTATCTTGTTTGTAACCTGGGGACCATCTGTACACTTGCATACAGTTTTTGAAGGAACTCAGGAACTCAACGGTGTTATTGCTTGTTTCTTTTCACATTTTAGGTGTTTTTTACACTTTACAAAACACAGCTCTTTACTGTAGTTTGTTTTTTGGTAATTGATGTGTGTGGTTTGGAACCTATTGGTTCCTATATTCTCTTTTGAAGGAACTCAGCAGGTAGGTTGTTCCAAACATCTTGGAGAAATAATCACAGATCTTCTGTAGATGTAGGCTGCCTCAAAGTCTTCTGTCTTTTCATGTAATCCCAGACAGACTGGATGATGTTGAGATCAGGGCTCTGTGATGGCCAAACCATCACTTCCAGGTCTCCTTGTCCTTCTTTAAAACTTGTCCTGCAGCAGGACAATGAACAACAAACATCCAGCCAATGTCATTAAAGGATAAGTCCACCCTAAGACTAAAATCCCTACATCTACAAACATCCAGGATTTAACACCAACCTATCTAACCCTGTAAAGAAGAAATCAGCATACATATCTTTTTTGAAGCCGATCTGACCCGATCCCACGCTAAGCTGTCAGCTGCAGCATCGCTGTGGAGGCAGGTGCAGAGGACACAGCCGACAATGGAAGCCTCATAGTAATTCTATGGGTGACGTCACTTCCCATTTATTTCACAGTCGTTGTTGGCTGTGTCCTCTGCAGAGCTTTGGCTGCTGGAGACCGGATCGGATCGGCTTCAAAAAAGGTATGTATACTGATTTCTTCTTTACAGGGTTAGTGTTAGATTGAGGATGTTTGTAGATGTAGAGATTTTAATGTTAGGGAAGAACTAACTTCAGTGAAAGAAGAACAAGGAGTCCTGGAAGTGATGGTTTGGCCCCCACAGAGCCCTGATCTTAACATCATTGAGTCTGTCTGGGATTACATGAAAGACAGAAGGATCTGAGGCAACCTACATCCACAGAAGATCTGTGGTTAGTTCTCCAAGATGTTTGGACAATCTACCTGCTAGGTTCCCACAAAAACTATGTGCAAGTGTACCTAGAAGAATGGAAGAAGTGAGGCTGTTTTCAAGGCAAAGGGTGGTCACACTGAATATTGATTTGATTTGGATTTCTCTTCTGTTCATTTACTTTCCATTTTATTACTTGATAAAGATAAGCTATTAACACTTCTATTTCAGAAAGCATTCTTAATTTGCATTTTTATACACATGCCTAAAATTTTTGGACAGTACTGTGTATGTATATATATATATATATATATATATATATATATATATATATATATACACACACAGCATCAGATGTGTGCGTTGTATGAAGGTTAGATTAATGGTCTGTCAAAGGTGCAATTTTCTTGAAACTAAAATAAGTCTGTGCTGTTCAAATTGTAAAAATGTTTTGCCTCAACAACTTGGAAGTAACTTGCAAAATTTGAATATGTTTATAATATTACTGTAGCAAGTAGAAAACACCAACCTCATTCACAGTGGCTACATACAGGTAAGTATTGTCAACAGGATCCAGGTGCATTGTTTTGAAGACCGCAGCTCCAGCCTCAAATTCATATAAAACTTCTGGACAGCTTGCTGTATAGTTTGAATCCAAAATAACCTGGATTTGGGCATAATTACAATTAAAAAAAAGCTTTTTGGTGTCAGTATGTCAACAGGATCATCAGATGTAGTGTGTATGTTTGGTGTTTGGTATGTGGTGTGTAGTGTGCGTGTGGAATGTGGTGTTTGGAATCTGTTTGTAATGTCAATATTCCCATTGCACATGTTCCTGGAATGAGCTCCGAAGTAGCGGATGCTGCAAACAGTTGGAGACTGGTACCCAAGGCCCAATTTTTCGCCACCTGTTTGACTGGGGGCTTTCATCACAATTTGTAAACTAATTGACAACATCAGGCCCTGTTCCTCCGTCCAACAAGAATAACTGCAAGAGGTTACAGTGTTCTTGCACCGCCAACACCCAAGGCCCAATTTTTGGCCACCTGTAGGGGCCAATAGCTGATGATAAAAGTACAGTCACACAGACGATGATGAGTTCTTCTCCTGATTGTGTAGAGCCCGCCAACACACACATACACTGACTCGGTGACTGGTCTAGGGGGTCGTCTTTTTCAATGTTTAATGCTGAATAAGCTTATAACTGAGGAGGGATGTAAAGCATGGGATAAATGCATATTTAAAGAAGATGACACAGAGGCTGCATTCATACCTGAGCGACACGTTTTCGGGCATATTTGAAGCGTTTTGTAGCCCGATGTCACACTAATACAAGCGTTTGACACTTTTCCGTTGATTCTATGTCAATAGAAAAGTGTCAAAAATGCCGGAATATGCCCGTTTCGCACGACAAAAATACCTCCGGGAGTAGTTTGAGCGTCGGGCGTTTGGCTTCAGGTGTTTTTGAGTGGAGATGTAAACCATCTCCATTCAGAAACATTGATTTTTTTTCCCCTCTAGCGTTTTGTAGCTATATGCTTCAGGCATATTTGAGCTACAAAACGCTTGATATAGAAGATCCAACCTATGATGACACATTAGGAGTACATATAAATCGGAGGAACATTCAGCACCATTGTGAAAAGTGGGCCCATTTACTACATATCCCAGGCTGGGGAAAAGCCACCCCTCTGAATACAACTGGTTCTGGTAAGCCTTTATACATCAGGTGGTGAACGCACACTGCTTACCAGTGCACCGGGTGTTGTGTTATAAGTTATCTGAACTCATGGACACTCCTGCACTTATGTATACTAGCTGTAAATATTACTGCACAAGTTGGACTTGCCTCTAATTTGTTTACTGCTAACATTGAAACATTTTCTCATTTTTTAGCGCAGCCTTTGTTTGTATTGTGTTTTATATACTTTTTAGTATTCGGCTGCAGCTGAATTGGACTCTAGCGCAGTTTATTATTGTTCTTTCAACATTTAGCAGATGTTTTAGCACTTTTACACTTCATCGAATAAAAAAAAAAGCATTGGCTTTGCGTAAATTTTAATGTTATATTTATAGCAACTATGAATTTCTATAATTCACCTTAAGCAACTGGCCATTTCCAGTTCCAAGAAACAGGACCAATGTCTTCTGCACTTCCATTACATATATTGCAGTCAAGTCTCCATGGCTAATTGTTGGTTTAGAATGTATTGGCAAAGGATTATCATAATCACTCTAAAATCCGTAAATTACAGAAAAATTAATCAGAAAGATGCAAAATATCAACATACCAAAAAGTAAATACAGAACGTGTTTTTTTTAGTCAGTCCAACATATAAAATGTAACTTATGCATAAGATATATGATAATAAAGATTCAAAACTGCTATAATGCAAAATAAGCAATTGATTATTTCATTTCACTTCTCTGTAATAATACAAGCAAATGTTTCTACGATTGCATTAGTTATGTGTTGATATAGCTTATATGACCTTCTTCCGCTGTTACTTTCGATACAGGATGAAATGGCACATGCTTTCACATACAGATGGTGGGGGGGGGGGGTTTCAGTTCTTTGAAATACCATATGACTTGCACACTGCAAATTCTTCAAGATGTATGCCAACTAATAGCAAATATATAGCTAAAGGCTGGGTTCATGCTGGAACCCACGGTTTTGGGTCAGATTTTAGCCCGAATTTTGGGCTGAATTCAGACCTGAAATAGAGCACAAGACGCACAGCATCTTTGTGCAAACCGCTGCAGAGATATGTGAACCAGCTCCATAGAGAGCCGGTCACAATCTCCTGCTATACAAATTGGATGTAGGGAAATCTGCATCCAATTCGCATAGGTGTGAATGCAGCCTAAATTACTGATTTAAGGCCATTGTGACCAAATTATGAAAACAATTAAAAGGCAAAACCCATGCTTTTAGATATTTACAATTATTATATTTTCACAAAACTGTGAACGTGACTTGATTTTATATAAATGTGCAATCAAATTCCTTATCAGCTCAAATATGTAGCGTTACCCCTATGGGAGCCGCTGATTAGAATGGGTCCTATGTTCTTTGCTTTCACCTTTTCCAAAAAAAAGTCAGCCTCTCTATCACACCAGGTTGAGTGTACAAACGTACAATTTCACAGGAAATCACTGATTTTAACACTTAGTACTCAGTAGTAGTTCTATATCAAACAACACAGGCAACAAGCCAGGTAGCAAAGGCAAACTAAATATATATTCACCCAATATGGTTGGTAAATAGGCAAACATAAAATAGATTAACAACGGTAATAACACAATTTAGCATACAACATGGTTACCAGAAAGGATGAGGCATAAGATAACATTTGGCATCCAGATCAGCATAAACAGGAGCAAGCAGTGGCAGCTTGTGCTCAATGGGGGGGTTAAACAAACCTGACCCCCTCACTCACACAGCAGGAAGACATTAGCGAACGAATATTAATTTGGTAATGTCACACAACTGGGTGGGCTCAGGACACAGTGCTCTTCGCTCCAAGCACACCCTTTTTTTAAGCCAAATAGAGCCTTGGGCTCTAATCGTGTGCTTCAAAAAAAAAAAAAACCCCATTGAAATCCATACGTCTGGTGCCCTGCATGGAGATTAGGGGCCGGGTGCATGGATTAGGGGGGCACCACCCCTGCGCCCCTACTGGTGCGGCCTCCATTGGTAGCAATGCCACCTCGTGTGCAGCAGTGAGCAGTAGTAGAGTTTATTCTACAGAGTGCTGGAACTATACTGCCAGAGCACATTTATGGCAGTGATGCTAGTCCTAGACCGACTGGGCTTGCCCTTTCCAAAAGAAAATGAGGATGGTAGTGGAGGGGGCAGGAGAACACATGGGGTTTGCGGGATAATTACTACAGTAGGGGTAGTCCTTTGAGGTGTTCTTCTGCCTGCTAACTGTAGGCTCCCTTTAACAGCATTGGTGCATAGAGTTAGTATAGGGGCAGCCTAGGTTTGAAATAAGTGCCGTATAGGGTGCAATATGTATTGGGTACACTTGGTGTCCTGCTCTTAGTGGCTCAGTCCCTGCAGTGATGTGGGGGTGGTACACTGCCCCTGGTTGCCCTCACTCCCAGTCTCAGGCTGGGATCTCCACTGGTATGTCCTCCCATAGGCAGGTGAATATTGAGACAGATGTGCTCTCTCTCTAACTCCCTTGTTGCCAAAAGAAGGAACTTTCCAGGGGAGTTTATTAAAAATCATATTTCACTCCTCCTTCTGCACAGTGCCTATTGGGATATGTAGTGTAAGGAATCAATTGGCCCTAATATATAGCTGTTGTCTCAAGCAACAACTCCCAGGATTCTCAGTGCTCTGCATAGAGGTCTATGAGCTTGCTTGGCTTTAGCACTCTCCCTGTTGGCCAATAGAGAATGGTGTAGCATACCAAAAGTATCTCAGTAGAGGGAGAGAAGAATAAAAAGCAATATCTCCTTCTCCATATTGCTATAGCCCAGCACCTAGATACATATGCATACAGCAGAGGCTGATTGACTTAGAGTACAAACCCTCTCTTCTACTCAACATTGGATTACAAGATGCTGATATCAAGACAAATTATATTATGTGCATTTAATACACATATAATGATATTTAATTATTGATAACATATTTAGAGTTGACCTGAACTCAAAAAGTGAAGATTTGGTATTAACAACTGTCATTGGCCACCCATATTTTCCTGCAGGAAATCCTGGGCTGCTTGCAGGCTTCTTCAAGTCTCTAAATTCCTGAGCTCTGATAAATGGAAGAACATTAAAGATGCACACCCAGATCCCATGACTCCGTATTTGGGAATGTGGAGAATCCAACGAGTCACTCATTTTCTCCTATCCCTGCTGAAATCGTTCCTCTTTCAACAACTGCTCACTCTTAAACTGTTATCTCAGCTCCCATTGCATTGGCACAGGACCCCGGTCACTCTTGTTAAACTATTCCCAAGTCCAAAGGGTACACTATTACATGTGTTCTGGGATTACCTTTCCATCCTCCTGTTCTGGGAGCAGTTTCTACATATAATACTAGAGCTTACAATATATGCCTCTTTGATAACCCTGCTGCAGTCTTGCTAAACCTAACACCCCTTTCTTGAAAACATTGTCACAGGTCTTTACCAGGCCTAAAGGCCACAAGGGCATGTAAACAACAGACTTCTCCCACAGTCCAACTTCCACCCTGAAGGATAAATCTGAAACTCATACAGCCAGATGGTACTACTGGGAACAGTTCTGACTATCTACTGAATACATACAATACTGAAAACCTCATCTGCTATCTTCGCAGTTTCCTGGAGCAAACCCCTGTAGATATCCTCTCTGTTCCCCCTTTTTTGTTCCTTCCCCATCCTACTAACCCCTTATATATAACTCTCCTTCTCTTATCTTAGTTACTTCCCTCTACTTACCTTGGCCTTTAATCCTTTATAAAAATAAAAATTTGGCCTTCATCAGACTTACCTCTTTGCCCTTGCAGTTCTATGGCTTTATAGTGACTAAACTATGGAACTTGATATTTCACATAATTTTCTATGCATTCAGTGTGAAAGAAGAAAACCCCTGATTGCCGTACACCAACTAGGCCTGATGGTCATTACAGTGAAAGCAGCCTCCATCCAGCTCTGTCCAGGCCATGCTCTAATGCATTTCGCCCCATCCCAGGAACTTGGTCATGGATATTTTTTCTGTCTGTTGTTGTCACTATTACCTTATATACCCTTTCTGCTTGCATTGTAAAAGTACCACATTGTTATGCACGAGTGCTGATGTGAAGCGCAAATATTTTTTTTTTTTTAAAAAGAGAAAAAGTAGCACTAAATTCCTGGCACATGGCTAGGCACTCCTAAACTTAAAGCCAAATATATGTATATCTGCAGGATGTTATAAGGCATTGCCTATGGTTTCTAGTTTTGTAAGATTTGGAGTGGTATTTGGTGATTTCACTACTTTGCTGCTCACTCGTTGCTATAGAGGAAGCTATACCCAAAGACTTGAAGTTCATTTCCCTGCTTTTATTTCATAAATTCTGTGGATCTGTGATTTTCGAATCTCTTCTGCTGCTTCTAAATCATTACCCCATCAGTCACAGGGTCACCAGTCATCAGGTAAGGAGGGGGAAAAGATCAGTTGCACGGAGGCCATAGGAAATACTATTTTTTTTTCTCTTTGCTTGCTCATTTTGGGCACCACTTCACAGTTCAGTTCATATTTCAATTGTTTTCATAACTGACTAGAGTTCATCTTTGAAAACCAGCAATGTGGCAAGCATTGACAGCAAAGAAACAACAGGAGCAACATAGAATGAAGTGTATCTTTAGGCAAAACCTTTTCTTTTCATTTTAAATAGAGTGAGGAAGGGTTGTACCCTCAGACACGTTTGTATTGCTAAATGTCAGGAAGGGCATGCCAGCAGACAAGATGGCTCCTTCGGGTGGATTCCTGTGCCTCCCACCAGATTAGTTTACGGCTCTTCATATGCACTTAGAAGATGTGCCCGTGCTCATGCTCGCGTGCGCATCTCTCTGCTATCACTGTTAGCACCTGCCCATCACTCATCTGTGCCTGTCCACTTCCTGCCTATGTCTCGCTTGTCTGCTGTCGCCAGTACCAGCCTGTGTCTGCCAACTGCTCATAAGCTGCTACCCAGCTCACCTCCCGCATTGGCCACTGGGTCATAGCCAAATGATGGCTACAGCACGATCAGAGTGTTTTGGCAGAGAAGTGTCCATGATGGCCAGGTCCTCCGCATCATGGATTGGGGTAAAGGGCCAATGACAGCGGCTCTTTACCACATGATCATTTCGTCCAATGACGAAGCGATCACTTGTCAACAACCAGCGCATGTCCAGTTCAGCTCTCTCCTCACACCAATCGGTACAGTGTGTGAGGAGAGGAGGGAGCCAGTGCAGCAGCACCTGTGGGCTGGATCTGAAGTGCCCACAGCATTGATCTGTGCCCATTCAGGCTCATCCATGCCACATTTATGCCCATCCATGACTCATTTATTCCCATCCATGCCTCATCCATGCCCTTCCAAGCCTCATTCATGCTCATCCATGCCATGTCTATGCCTCATCCATGCTCATCCATGCCTCAATCATGCCTCATTAATGCTCATCCATGCCTCATTCATGCTCATCTATGCCTCATCCATGCCTCATCCATACCCATACATGCTGCATCCATGCTCATCTATTCTCATTCGTGCCCATCCATGCCTCATCCATGCCCTTCCAAGCTCATCTATGCCCAGCCATGCCTCATTCATGCTCATCCATGCCACATCAGTGCTCAGCTGTGCCACATTAGTGCTCATCTGTGCCACATCAGTGCTCATCCGTACCTCATCCATGCCAAATCAGTGCTAATCCGTACCTCATCCATGCCACATCAGTGCTCATCCGTGCCACATCTGTGCCACATCAGTGCTTGGCCGTGCTACATTCATGCCACTACAGTGCCCATCAGTGCCACTACAGTGCCCATCAGTGCCACTACAGTGCCCATTAGTGCCCTACGGTGCCTAACAAAAGTGTAATAGCTAGTCAGGAAATTAGATTTTAAATAGATGTCCCTAGAACATCTGACGGTGCTCCCTGCATGTTGGGTCTCTTTATGTGGCCAGGTTGTGTAAAAGTCTCACACATGTGGTGCGGAGGAGTAGCAGAATGTATTTTGGGGTGTCATTTTTGCTATGTAGAAAAATCTTATACATGGATAACTTTGTGTAGAAAAAAAAAGAGTAACCACCCGCTTTAGAATGCAGATCGCGGTGTTGAGTTCTAAAGCAGTGATTTTACATGCCCACATACAAGAGGACAACCTTGTGAGTACAAAATTCATTCTAAATGTCTATTTTTTAATAATAAACTTAATTGCTATGGGATTCTTCTGGTTCTGTTTTTCCTGTACCTACATGAGGAGTTCTAACCTACCTGCTGCAATACTAAAAAAGAAAAGATACAGCCACTGCTTGGAGGACTACAGATCCTTTCCAATATAGGAGTTTAACTGATTATGAGCTGGTGAGTGAGGGCACATAGGAGGGGAGCATGGCTTGCCACTTTATTGGTAATATTGATACCAACCACATTCCAAAGAATTTATTTGTTTACACAAAGGATTTTTTGCACAGGGCACTGATTGCACTTTTTCTATATAAATTTGTATGAACTTTGCATGCAGAATATGATTTTTAACATTATGTGGTAAAGTCACAGATTGTATAATAAGTTGTATATAACCTAATGTTGAGACAGCGCTGGTTATACATATACACACACCTTTTTCACTCAGCAGCAGTCTCCTAAATACAATCACTAAAACCACAGCACACATTGTAAGGCGAGAATTACTATATTTACATTTCTCTCACCTAAACTTCCAAAGGTAAAACTACAATGAGAGTAATACGGGGACTTGCATTTTCATTCTGGAAATGCTAGTTACCTGGCCTATCCCCAGTACTTTATACTCAGTGCGCAGTGTGGAATAAGGATACAGCAAGTGGAAGCTGAGTTTCTGATCTGCATATTTATTCCATGTCAATGACTCAAAAATGACTGGATCCATTAGATTAGAAAAGTAGTTAGTCAGCTATCAGTGGCAAACAGCAATGACAATGGCAGTGGGTATTAAAATAATTGGATTCATGTGGCAGCCAAGCAATAGTCATATTCAGAAGAACGCACCATCAAAAGCTTTTGCCATATTATCTCAGTTGATGTTTCCAATAATTAGTAGATAACAATTTGTTTCCTGTCTTTTGCTGCCTTATCTTCTATTGCATCTTGTGACAAATGTGTTCCATTGTGTTTGGCATCGCACACAACATGAATAATAAATACTCTGAAAACAGCCATTGTGATTTTCTAGTTTCATCACATACAGTATCTCACAAAAGTGAGTACACCCCTCACATTTTTGTAAATATTTTACTATAACTTTTCATGCTACAGCACTGAAGAAATGCTACAATGTAAAGTAGTGAGTGTACAGCTTGTATAACAGTGTAAATTTGCTGTCCCCTCAAAATAACTCAACACACAGCCATTAATGTCTAAACCTCTGGCAACAAAAGTGAG
This sequence comes from Glandirana rugosa, assembly GCA_018402905.1. Lineage (NCBI taxonomy): Eukaryota > Metazoa > Chordata > Amphibia > Anura > Ranidae > Glandirana > Glandirana rugosa. The sequence goes on from BLSH010543758.1 coordinate 195,276, forward strand.
TACACCCCTAAGTGAAAATGTCCAAATAGGGCCCAATTAGCATTTTCCTTCCCACGGTGTCATGTGACTCGTTAGTGTTGCAAGGTCTCAGGTGTGAATGGGAAGCAGGTGTGTTAAATTTGGTATTATTGCTCTCACTCTCTTATACTGGTCACTGGAAGTTCAACATGGCACCTCATGGCAAATAACTCTCTGGGGATCTGAAAAAAGTATTGTTGCTCTACATAAAGATGGCCTAGGCTATAAGAAGATAGCCAAGACCCTGACACTGAGCTGCAGCATGGTGACCAAGACCATACAGCGGTTTAACAGGACAGGCCTCGCCATGGTTGACCAAAGAAGTTGAGTGCACAGTGTCATATCCAGAGGTTGTCTTTGGGAAATAGACGTATGATTGCTGCCAGCATTGCTGCAAAGGTTGAAGAGGTAGGGGTCAGCCTGCCAGTGCTCAGACCATACGCCGCACACTGCATCAAATTGATCTGCATGGTGGTCATCCCAGAAGGAAGCCTCTTCTAAAGATGATGCACAAGAAAGCCTGCAAACAGTTTGCTGAAGACAAGCAGACTATGGACATGGATTACTGTAACCATGTCCTGTGGTCTGGTGAGACCAAGATAAACTTATTTGGTTCAGTTGGTGTCAAACGTGTGTGGCAGCAACCAGGTGAGGAGTACACAGATAAGTGTGTCTTGCCTACAGTCAAGCATGGTGGTGGGAGTGTCATGGTCTGGGGCTGCATGAGTGCTGCCGGCACTGGGGAGCTACAGTTCATTGAGGGAACCATGAATGCCAACATGTACTGTGACATACTAAACCAGAACATGATCCCCTACGTTTGGAGACTGGGCCACAGGGCAGTATTCCAACATAATAACGACCCCAAACAGGCCTCAAAGATGACCACTGCCTTGCTAAAAAGGCTGATGGTAAAGGTGGTGGACTGGCCAAGCATGTCTCCAGACCTAAACCCTATTGAGCATCTGTGGGGCATCCCCAAACAGAAGGTGGAGGAGCGCAAGGACTTTAATATCCACCAGCTCCGTGATGTTGTCATGGAGGAGTGGAAGAGGGCTCCAGCGGCAACCTGTGAAGCTCTGGTGAACTCCATGCCCAACAGGGTTTAGACAGTGCTGGAAAATAATGGTGGCCACACAAAATATTGACACTTTGTGCCCAATTTGGACATTTTCACTTAGGGGTGTACTCACTTTTGTTGCCAGCGGTTTATACAGTAATGGCTGTGTGTTGAATTATTTTGAGGGGGCAGCAAATTTACACTGTTATACAAGCTGTTGTGACATTATGCGAGGTGCCATAATGGAAGGGCGATACTTGTCACCTCGCATGCAATCACTTTGAGGCGACTAGAGAAAGTCCAACCCGGGTTTTGCCAGCCACCATGTCAGAGCTGGTTCCAATCCAGACTTTCTGGTACACTCAAACCCCTCTCCACCTGCATTTAATGACCAGGAAGAGAGCAGAGGTGAGCTCTATCCTGGGTCTCAGAGGGAGAAAGCTGAGTGAGCTCTGTGTGTTAATTTGACTCAAAGATCAAGGTTTGCACTGTGCTTATGTTTTGTGGCTATCGGGGACAGTCCCACACTGTATACAGAGGAACCCGATTGTTTAGTTTAGCGCCGGATGGCGAGGTTTTGTTTTCAGTTTTTTTTCATGTGTTTTGAGCTTGCAAACCTGTAATAATAAACCTGGCAAGCTACCAGATTTTAAAGAAACTGACCTCCATGCTGAATCATTTCCTCGGAAAAGTGATCCCCACGAGCTAATCTCCCACACTGTACACTCACTACTTTACATTGTAGCAAAGTGTCATGTCTTTAGTGTTGTTACATGAAAAGATATAATAAAATATTTACAAAAATGTGAGGGGTGTACTCGTTTTTGTGAGATACTGTATGTTAGCGTCAATATTTTCTGTTCCGTAACACTAGGTTTTAACATCTATTTCCAAGTTTTATCTGTTCAGTAATAAAGCGTAATTTTGCCTTTTTTTTTTAAATATTACAGTATTGTGCACAGTTTCCTGCTGAGTCAAAAGTTAAAGTGGTTGTAAACCCTTCCCTATACCCAGTGAATTGACTGCCCTCAGGTAATACACTATCCTCCCACACATTGTATCTGTTTATCTGCAGCCCTCTACAACTGTTCAAAGTCCAGAATTTATAAAGCTTGTCTGAGAGTCCAGAAAAAAGATGCAGAGAGCTGAAGTTACACTCTGCAGAGCTCAATGAGGACAACTCTGAGGGCTGATTGGAGGAATGAGACACCCCGGGCACACAGCAACAGAGCTGAGGATGTCAATCACAGGCTGTGCCCTCCGCTGTCATCTTTTTTCTCTTGGTGTCAGGAAAACTTGTCGGAAGTGATTCATGCTGATAGCAGATGAATGAAGCAGCAGACAGAAATGACACTTAGTGCTCTTAATTTAAACAAGTACATACTATAGAGGGATATGCTTTGTTTATATATCTTGTCTGAGATTTACAACCACTTTAACCGCTTCACACCCGGAAGGATTTCCCATTGTAGGACCAGAGCACTTTTTGCGATTCAGCACTGCGTCGCTTTAACTGACAATTGCGCGGCCGTGCGACGTTGCACCCAACGAAATTCGCGTCCTTTTTTTCCCACAAATTGAGCGACAATTTTGCAAAAAAACAATATTTCTTACTTTTTGCTGAAATACAAATCCAAAAAAAAAATTATAAAAAAAATTAATTCATTGGTTTTGGCTGATTTATATTGTTCCTCATATTTTTGGTAAAAAAAATCGCAATCAGTGTTTATTGATTGGTTTGCGCAAAAGTTGCTGCGTTTACAAACCATGAGAATTCATTTCTGGCATTTTTACAATGTTTTTTTTTTACTGGTAATGTCGGCGATCTGCAATTTTTATCGGGACTTTAATATTGGGGCGGACATGTCGGACATTTTTGACACTTTTTTGGGACCAATGACATTTATACAGCGATCAGAAATTTAGATATCCACTGATTACTGTATAAATGTCATTGGCAGTGAAGGGGTTAACCTGCAGGGAAGGGGTTGACTGTGTTCCCTGGGCGTGTTCTAACTGTGAGGAGGCTGGGCTACCATGGGCATAAGGGATCTAACTGATCCCAGTGACAGGGATCAGTAGATCTCTTACATGCCCACTGACAGAGCGGGGAACCTCCGTTTTTACATCGGCAGTTCCCCGTTCTTTCCCTCTGGCAGGTCATCATGGGGCATGGGGTCCGCCCAAACCATGGGCACACTCCTCTAGATTGTGGCAGGCACGAGAGAGGGCCACCGGAGGAGCACTCCCGCCCGCTGACTGAGCACGTGTGGATCATCGCTTATATACGCCGATTCGCAGAATAGAGCCACACTGCCGCTGTACATATACAGTACGCAGTTGGGAAGGGGTTAAAGTGTAACTAGGCAAAACCTTTTAGATAGAGTGGAGAGGGATTACAACACCTGTTGAGTTTTTATGGCTACCTGTGTCCCTGTTAGAGAGATTCACCCTCTATATTTGTCCGGTTTATCATTATCACCAAGAATAAAAGTGAAATAAAATCCCAAATTTTGTATTGTCACCAGAGCAGGTGGGAAATATTTCAATAGGGACACTGCTTCTGTGGTGAGCCTTGCGACAACCAGGGATGCCCATGCTTTGGATGAGTTTTCTTCTCACTTCCTGTTTTGGCTATGGGACAGGAAGTCAAGGAGAATCTCCACAATGAGACACAGGTGGACCGGAAAAAATGACAGGGGTTAAAACTCTACCTTACTCAATCCAAAACATGGGGCAGACCCAACTGAACATTGTTTTGAAATTGAAATGATGGTGATAAATATAAGCAATACATACTTGAAACAGGGCAGCTAGGGAATACCCTGCACTCAAGGGTCCATATATGGTGGGACACAGTTAGGTAATAAGGGCCAGAAACTGACTTAGATGTAAATATCAATGCAGTTACATTAATAGTTATGACCTATATTTATGCAAGTAGTTTTGTAAGTATAATATGAATTGAATAAAATGGTATTAATACTCACGCAGGGGTTTTCAATATTAACAAAAAAGTCCGTATAGATGCAACCTTGGGATCTGTCCTCCAGTAAAGTCATGTTGTAGATGCAAAGAGCTGTCTTATCTAGAGATGCGCTATTGTTTGTGCTAAAAATTCCAGCCCAGAAGAAACTCCCAGAGCTGGCAAATGCAAACGAAGACAAAATCACCCCTCTCTGAGTCTCCGTCCCACATGTCAGATTATACTGAGAATCAAAGAAAAAACTTGAATCATCCCTACGATCCAGAATTAACAGTCTTGCCCTCTTTTCATTGGATGGGTAATACGGAAATATAATCTTCCTCTTCCATTCAAATGCATCAACAATGTTTAGGACAGGTGACTGACTCTTGAGTTCAACTGCGTCAAACCGTGTAAATGTGTCTTCGCCCTTCTCTCTTATTACTACCGTTTGTATTCCTTGTGTTCCCAGTACGGTAGGGGCAGCAGTTACAAAGAAGATCCTGTTGTCTCTTTGGAAAATGAAGCCTGCAGCTGTACGCTCGGGGTTACAGGCCACAATTTCATCACCGTATCCTTTAAGAAGAGTGAGGTTATTGACACTGTACTCTCTGCACGCCCCTGCATTTTTATTCCAGCAACTGAGTACAATATCATTATACACAAGTAAAATTTTGTTATAGTACACCTGTGACTCAGCTTCTTTTCCTTGACAACTTCTGTTTCTTCCATCGTGTGACCCTGGATGTCTTACTGCCTGAATTTGAAGCGTATGATTAAAGAGATGAAGATTGTCTTCTGTGGCGACTACAACGTGTTCTCTCCCAGTTGCAACGTTTTGGATAGGATGAGTGAATGTGAAGGATCCCTCACTGAGCACAGGATCAGTTGTAAATCTGATGAGAAGACACAGCAGAGTGCTGGCAGAAGGAGACATGGGCATCCTGTAGTTGTTGTTCCCCATAGACAATTGGTGTGTGAGATGTCTACTGCTGTGCTACACTGAACAGGAATCTAACACTTTAAATGATAGAATGAAAAACTTAGTTCCCATTTTACTGCAACTTCCTGAACTATTGTAAGTGAAGCAACAGCAAAAATTTGCTGACATATCCCCTGTGTGTTCCTGCCCCTTACCAACTTGGTAAAAAAAAAAAAAAAAGACCACTTTAGCTAAAGGGGAACTAGATAATATTGCCATGAAATTTACATTCTTTGCTCTTGTGTAACCGGAACGTCTTTCCTGCACATAGAAAACTTTCATTTCCTGCATCAATACATAACTGTGCATACTCTTTTTTTTTTTCCTTATCATTGATGTGTGTGTATATGTAGCACCGTCCTAGCCCAGGATGCTAGGTAATTTTTTTTTTGTCTCTTTCTGCAATCAAGGGAGCAGTGATTGTTTGGTCTGGTCTGTTCAGGCGTTCACAGGCCGAGGATTTGATTGCTTTGGCAGCTCGAATATTGATCAGGGTCTAGCCAATCCCTGGAGAGGTGTGCTCAGATGGTGGCTGGGAAGCTGATAAATAGTCTAGAGCCTTGAGAGATTTCCCCAGCAAGGAGAGTTACAAGCCTCAGAGGGCTATTGCCTGTGTTGCTGTTCTGTGAGATCAACAAAGGGATCTGGTCTAGAGAAAGACTGTTTCACTGGGCTGTGTCCAGAGGAGGCTGAAAGGTGGCAGCTGTCCTCGGGACTTGTGAGTAATGACCCTAAATTAATTCCTAGTGACTGCGTGCTTTTGGGATATACCGTATTTTTCGCACCATAAGACGCACATGACCATAAGACGCACCTAGGTTTTAGAGGAAGAAAACAAGAAAAAAAAATATTCTGAACCAAATGGTGTACTAAAATATTTACCAGTGCAGCCATATACCAGATCCATGAAATACAGCACATAACAGATCCATGAAATACAGCCATATACCAGAGTCCATGAAATAAAGCACATACCAGATCCATGAAATACAGCACATACCAGATCCATGAAATACAGCACAATACAGATCCATGAAATACAGCCACATACCAGATCCATGAAATACAGCCATATACCAGATCCATGAAATACAGCACAATACAGATCCATGAAATACAGCACAATACACCAGATCCATGAAATACAGCACATACCTGTGTCCATGAAATGCAGCCTGACAGAGCTGAGAGGGAGATTCATATCTCCCGCCACCACCGCGCTGTGATGATGTCATCACCCTGCGCATAGTGGAGCTCCACTCTGCATCCAGATCCCATTCAGAAAGAAGCAGCTCCAGCTGCCGCAGTACTTCATTTGGCCACTGGGGCCGAATGAAGCCCCAGTGGCCAAATGAAGTACTGCGGCTGCTCTGTCTTCTCACTGTGTTAGATCAGAGCAGCACTCTATGGTGTCCGGGAGCCCGCAGTGTAATGCGAGCTCCCGGCAGCGACGATGGGGGGGGGGGGGGGTTGCAGCATTCGCACCATAAGACGCAGGGAGACTTTCCCCCACTTTTTGGGGGAAAAAAAGTGTGTCTTATGGTGCGAAAAATACAGTAAGTGCCAGAGATAGCTTGGACTGAGACAGCTTGCATAGGGTCTCAAATACTAACCATTTCCTGGTCTCAGCAGTATCCTGGACTGTGAGTTTACAGAAGATTGCCCTCCTGCACTGGGTACCAAAAAAAGGTGCAGGGTAACCAGATGCCGAAGAGACTTGCCTTATGGCCCCCAGCTGTGAGGCCCTAATATCCACAGTTGTTTAAAGCGGAGTTCCACCCTAAAGTGGAACTCCCGCTGGTTGGATTCCTCCCCCCCTCAGGTGTCACATTTGGCACCTTTCGGGGGGGAGGGGGAAGAGGACACCTGTCTTTAGACAGGTGTCCTTTTCCACACTTCCGGGAGTTCTGGCCGGCGGACGCGGCAGATGACGTCAGAAGCCGGCTCCCTCCTCCCTGCTCGCTCTGCTACTGGCCGCCTGGCCAGTAGCAGAGCGTGGCAGAGCTCGCGCATGCGCGGTAAGGTGCCCGGCGTGAAGCTGTACTGCTTACACGTCCGGGTTCCCTTACCCGCGATGGAAGCGGCTGCACCCGTCCCCCGATCCGAAGATCGGCGGCGGGTGCCGACATCGCTGGAGTCCAGGACAGGTAAGTGTCCTAATATTAAAAGTCAGCAGCTACTGTATGTGTAGCTGCTGACTTTTAATTTTTTTTTTTAGCCCGGACCTCCGCTTTAAGAAGAATATTGTCCTCACACAGCCAATGGCTAACCGTTTTGGAGTATCTCATGCACTAAACCCTCTCCTGTTAAAGTTTCTTCAAGCAATAAATCTTAAGAAGACATCCTTTAGACCAGCCATTTTCAACCAGGGTGCCCAGGCACCCCGGGGTGCCTTCAGACTTCTTTAGGGGTGCCCTAGCAAAATGCCTAAAAATTATTTATAAAAATGTATACAAGGCAGCTGGTGTATCAAGCCTTCCTTTTACTTGTACAAAGCTGCAGGTTTTCATTGTGCATCATTACAACCTTCCAACTGCCAGGCTCCTAACAATCAATGACATCATCGGTTGATATGGAGGATGTCGGGTGCCTGCACAGTATTTTTGTTTGTGCCTTCTCTTCCCCTCTCCATCAGCTCTTGGGGGCACATTAGCTGAGTGAAGGAGAGAAACATTGGAACAGTGTTCAGCAAAGCAGTATTTGTTTTGGAAGAATATATTACCTCTAATGTTGGGTGTCCTACATGTGTGATTGTTGTTTCATTATGTAAAACTATTATTTTAGATTTTACATTTTATAATAGGGTGCCTTGAAATTGTGTATAATTTTAAAGGGTACCTTGACTGCAAAAAGGTTGCCAAACACTGCCCTAAACAGTGTTAAAGGAGCCAGTGTAAATGGGCTGGTGCTTGTGGTGGTGGGCAGCTTCTGTACTTTTAGGGGAAGAAGCAGTTATTACCAGCGGCCCCAAGGGGGACAGCACTACATATACAGTGGGTACGGAAAGTATTCAGACCCCCTTAAATTTTTCACTCTTTGTTATATTGCAGCCATTTGCTAAAATCATTTAAGTTCATTTTTTCCCTCATTAATGTACACACAGCACCCCATATTGACAGAAAAACAGAATTGTTGACATTTTTGCAGATTTATTAAAAAAGAAATACTGAAATATCACATGGTCCTAAGTATTCAGACCCTTTGCTCAGTATTTAGTAGAAGCAGCTTTTGATCTAATACAGCCATGAGTCTTTTTGGGAAAGATGCAACAAGTTTTTCACACCTGGCTTTGGGGATCCTCTGCCATTCCTCCTTGCAGGTCCTCTCCAGTCCTGTCAGGTTGGATGGTGAACCTTGGTGGACAGACATTTTTAGGTCTCTCCAGGGATGCTGAATTGGGTTTAAGTCAGGGCTCTGGCTGGGCCATTCAAGAACAGTCACAGAGTTGTTGTGAAGCCACTCCTTTGTTATTTTAGCTGTGTGCTTAGGGTCATTGTCTTGTTGGAAGGTAAACCTTCAGCCCAGTCTGAGGTCCTGAGCACTCTGGAGAAGGTTTTCGTCCAGGATATCCCTGTATTTGGCAGCATTCATCTTTCCCTCGATTGCAACCAGTCGTCCTGTCCCTTCAGCTGAAAAACACCCCCACAGCATGATGCTGCCACCACCATGCTTCACTGTTGGGACTGTATTGGACAGGTGATGAGCAGTGACTGGTTGTCACGTACCTGGCGGATGAGTCTGACTTCTGCAGGGGTAACCTCTCTTGCGGCCCTGGTTCGAGAACCCCTAATAGAGCAAAGAGGGAGTTCAAGAGCGCAGGAGGGCACGAGGGTTGGACAGGAACACTCGGTGGTGCGTGTAGGTCTACTGGGACTCGTGCAAGACAGAAGAGTGGTCGTACAGTCCGGGTCGGCAACAGGCAGGGTAGGAAGGACAAAAGGAGCAGGCAGGCGGATGGTCGGGTACAGGCAGAGTTCGTTAACGGGCTGACAGCAGAAGTGCAGAAGGATCAGACAATCGGATGGTCGTAGGCAAGCCAAGGGTCGGTTCAGGCGGAGTTCAGACAAGGTCGGGCAAGCCGGGTCACAGGAACAGGAGACAGAAACGGATAACAGGCACAAGTTGCTCAGGAAGGGCGGGTACACGCTATAGAAGGAACAGCACTTGCTACAGGAAGCAGGAAGTTTAAATAGAGCTGCTTCTCCATGAGTTAGAGGAGATAACAACCAAGTGCTATTAACCCTCGGCGCAGTCTTCTAACACTGGTTTTCTCCACACATACCGCTTAGAATTAAGGCCAAAAAGTTCTATCTTGGTGTCATCAGACCAGAGAATCTTATTTCTCACCATCTTGGAGTCCTTCAGGTGTTTTTTAGCAAACTCCATGCAGGCTTTCATGTGTCTTGCATGGAGGAGAGGCTTCCATTGGGCCACTCTGCCATAAAGCCCCGACTGGTGGAGGGCTGCAGTGATGGTTGACTTTCTACAACTTTCTCCCATCTCCCGACTGCATCTCTGGAGCTCAGCCACAGTGATCTTTGGGTTCTTCTTTACCTCTCTCACCAAGGCTCTTCTCCCCCGATAGCTCAGTTTGGCCGGACGGCCAGCTCTAGGAAGGGTTCTGGGCATCCCAAACGTCTTCCATTTAAGGATTATGGAGGCCACTGTGCTCTTAGGAACCTTAAGTGCAGCAGATTTTTTTTTGTAACCTTGGCCAGATCTGTGCCTTGCCACAATTCTGTCTCTGAGCTCTTCAGGCAGTTCCTTTGACCTCATGAATGTCACAGCAATGTGTCTGAATACTTAGGACCATGTGATAGTTCAGTTTTTCTTTTTTAATAAATCTGCAAAAATGTCAACAATTCTGTGTTTTTCTGTCAATATGGGGTGCTGTGTGTACATTAATGAGGAAAATAAATTAACTTAAATGGTTTTAGCAAATGGCTGCAATATAACAAAGAGTGAACAATTTAAGGGGGTCTGAATACTTTCCGTACCCACTGTATATAACACTTCTTAAGCATTTTTTGTAAAATTCACATCCTTCCTAGTTCTGGAATAGGACCACTTTTACTAGTTTACCTAAAAATAATTTTTTGATGACTCACATTTTAAAAGGCTTAATTTTCTATATTCTAATCGACTTTCCTAAAATGTAGGATTTGTAGAGTCTTCCTTCAGTGGCTATTTTGTCGTAATTTCACTATTTTGGCAAAATACAGTAAGGTCAGTGGGAAAGGTGAAAAGATTGTGTATCTAAACCCAAAACAAGATTAATATGTTGCAGGTTCATAATCCTTAGATGTCATAGCTGCATTAATTTTATTTTTTTTTCTTCTTTATTTTCACCTGATCTGGCCATTAAAACACTTCCTGTCTTAGGACAGGATTGCAAAATGACAGTCAGACAGGACCTTTGTTGTTCTGGGAGGTCACATGACATCCTCCCATTCTTGCTGCGCAATTGGTGGTGCTGCTCGCCATCGAACACAGAGCATCACCAATCGCAGTAAAGAGATGGGGGTGTGTGGCTTTACTTTCCATGTAAGCAGATTTCCACTGAAATTGTCCGGAATCTCCGCTCACATCGTGGGGCTACACCCGCCACTGGCCGTACTTCCAGTGCCGGAGAAATGACCAAACGACGGGAGAGCAGTTCCCTGCCGAGGATCCATCCGCTCCAATATGGCAGATCCCCGCTACCAGTGTTGCCAACCTCCAGCAGCGTTTTTTACTGGCAAAACATAGAAAATTTACTGGCTGAGCACATTTTTTACTGCCAACTTTAAAAATAATAGAACCCCTATTAAAAACGAAGACAATTGATATTTAAACACAAAATGGAAACACTGACAATACCCATATCAAGTAATTACACTTAAAAGTCAGCACAGCATGACAAATTATTAGACCCTGATATTTATAGACAGTTGTAAAAATCACAGATTTTTACAAACTGTCAGTAAATTTACTGACGGTTGCCAACCCTGCCTGCTACAGCAGAGACCCGGGAAAGACCGCCTGAACTATGCAACCAAACTGGGAAAATATGCTCATGACCCCTCCGGGCATGCAGCGACTGTGAAAATGGCACCTTCATCCAGCAAAAAAGAGCAGAAACTATACTACCAGGCACAGTCCCCACATGCGGCTCAGCCTGAAGGGGAGAAAATGGCGCCAGCGACCTCTGGGAACACAGTGAGTACTCCACCTACCTCCCCCTCCAGGCATATCTCTGCAAGTCCCACTGACACAGAGCAAAGAGAACCCACCCTGCAAGAACTTCTTAACGCAGTTCACACATATGGAACATCACTTACCGAGCTGTCAGTGGAAGTTAAAAGCATGAAGGAAGGAATACTGCACATAAGACATGACATGCAAAAAATCAGAGGGAGGGCCACCACACTAGAGGGGAGGGTGAGCTCACTGGAAGATGAGCTACCTGCCATGTCTCATGATCTTCAAACGACCTCAGCAACAGCATCTGACACTGCCGTTAGAGTTGAAGACATGGAAAATAGGCTGCGCAGAAGTAATATACGCATTGTTGGCATGAAAAGACAGAAGGGAAAAACCCGGTAGAGTTCATTGAATACTGGATAGCAGATATCTTTCGCAAAAATAATCTCACTCCATTTTTCTCAGTGGAAAGAGCTCACAGGGTGCCATCCTGGCCTCTGCCACCAGAGGGCAATGATAGCCCATTTGTACTGAAACTGCTACATTATAAGGATAGAGATATCATCCCTCGCCTAGTCAGGCAAAAAGACAAGCTGGAGATACAAGGTACAAAGGTTTATATAAATCCTGACTTTTCTGCTGTTGTCCAAAAGTAACAGGCTAAATTCACTGAATCAAAAACTGGCTGTGAGCCATACCACTAGTGTATTCTATGCTTTACCCTGTGAAGCTGCATGTGGTAGCAAATGGAACTGTCCACTTCTTTGAATCTCCGATTATGGCTGCCAATTGGCTGGATTGCCAGGAGAGGCAGCTGAAAGCGGCAGCGCGGGAACAGGATCCGGATTAATATATATGCATTGACCACGTTCATTCTGTCAGCGGCTCACTACAATACAACATGGAGCCTTTCGGATGACACTAATGGAGTTACTGTTTAACAACTCTTACTTGAAACGTTCCCACAGGGTGACTATGGGAATATTGGGTTATAGCCCTTTTTTTCTTCCCCCCAAGCAAGCCTTGCAGGTCAGGAGCACAAAGTACCAAAAAAAACTTTTTTCTTGTTTTGTTTTCCAGTCCAGGTTTTGGAGACATTGTTTATGCAGAATGTCATACGTTGTGCGTGTAAGGCTATGGGTCAACTACATGCACCAGACCCCAGCAGCCAGGCACAAGAAGCAGCAGCCAGGCACCAGACCCCAGCAGCCAGGCACAAGAAGCAGCAGCCAGGCACCAGATCCCAGCAGCCAGGCACAAGGAGCAGCAGCCAGGCACCAGACCCCAGCAGCCAGGTACAAGGAGCAGCAGCCAGGCACCAGACCCCAGCAGCCAGGCACAACAAACAGCAGCCAGGCACCAGACCCCAGCAGCCCGGGACAAGGAGCAGCAGCAAGGCACCAGACCCCAGCAGCCAGGCACAAGCAGCAGCAGCCAGGCACCAGACCCAGCAGTCGGGCACAAGGAGCAGCACCCAGGCACCAGCAGCCAAGCACCAGACCCCAGCAGACGGGCATAACGAGCAGCAGCCAGGCACCAGACCCCAGCAGCCAGGCACAAGGAGCAGCAGCCAGGCACCAGACCCCAGCAGCCAGGCACAACAAACAGCAGCCAGGCACCAGACCCCAGCAGCCCGGGACAAGGAGCAGCAGCAAGGCACCAGACCCCAGCAGCCAGGCACAAGCAGCAGCAGCCAGGCACCAGACCCAGCAGTCGGGCACAAGGAGCAGCACCCAGGCACCAGC
>BLSH010543758.1:210451-221215 GCA_018402905.1 Glandirana rugosa
GTCACAAGACCGTGGTGGTCGTGGTACTGTAACTCCTGTTGGACGGAGCAACAGGGCCTGATGTTGTAGCTAGTTTACAAATTGTGACAAAAGCCCCCAGTCAAACAGGTGGCGAATAATTGGGCCTTGGGTGCTGGTGGTGCCAGAACACTGTAACCCCTTGTTATGGCATGCCCCTGTAAACCAGGTACAGAAAAATTAGGCCTTGGGTGTTGCTGGTGCCCTAAATACAAAATATTGTTCTAGATTATGGACAGGAGGAATAGGAGCAGTGGCAGTCTTCAAGGGATCCCAGATCCCTAGCAAATTTAATCAGTTGCATCAGCATCAGGGGCTTGATAGCTGCTGATCCAGGACTGACTCATTTTTATAAATGTGAGCATATCAACCAAGTCTGTGGATGGGCGCACTCTTTGATTGATTACGAACCCTCCAGCAGCACCGAATGTCCATTCAGAAAGCACGCTCGATGCAGGACAGGCCCGTAGCTCAATTGCATATTGAGCAAGTTCCAGCCAGTGGTCCATCCTCAAGACCCAGTAATTAAGTGGATGCTCAGTTGGAAAGGTCACCAAGTCTGCTCTTGCCCCTATATATTCCTCCACCATATAATGCAGACGCTGGCCTGAGTTTGCCTGATCCGGGTTAGGAAGTCCTCCTGACCAACAAGAAGCTGTGAGCGGGCAGGGTCATATCGGGAGGGGGTTCTTTTCCGGTCTCATGGAATATCCTGGACAGTGCTTCCGGCTTGACATTCTTGGATCCGGGCTGGTAAGTTATGTGTAACTGAAACCGGGAAAAGAACAATACCCCCAGCGAGATTGGTGGGGCTTGAGTCTCTTGGCTGTTCTCAGGTACTCTAAATTTTTGTTGCCCGTGAAGACTAGGATCGGATGAGCTGCTCCTTCCAGATACCGCCGTTCTTCTAGGGCGGATTTTATGGCTAAAAGTTCTCTGTCACCCACATCGTAATTTCTCTCAGGGGGAGAGAGCTTCCGTGAAGAAGGCGATGGGGTGTAAAGAAGCCTTAGGCCCCTGTCTTTAGGACAAGACTGCCCCGACTGCGGTCCCCAAGGCATCTACTTCCAAGATGTAGGGCAATGTGGCGTCGGGGTACTTAAGAACAGGTGCTGACTTGAACAGTCTCTTTAGAGTCTGGAAGGCTGCTTGCGCTTCCGTGGTCCAGGAAAGATAGGCATTCTGTTTGGTCAGCTGCGTTATTGGGGAGATGACTGCAGAGAATCCTCAAATAAATTTTCTGTAAAAATTGTCAAAGCCCCAAAGCGCTGTACTGCTTTTTTTATCCACCAGTGCTGGCCAGTCAATGATAGCTGAGCCCTTCTGGGGGTCCATAGTTGTGCTGGTAGTGGAGATGTGGAACCCCAGGAAGGATATGTCGGTGCGTTCAAAGGCACATTTCTCAGCCTTGGCATACAAGCCATGTTGCCGAAGGCGGCTAAGCACACACTAGACGTGCTTTCGATGTTCCTCCAGGGAGGGGGAGAAGATAAGGATGTCATCTAAGTAGACCACTACGAATAAGTCAAGAAAGTCTCTGAAAACATCATTGACCAGGTGCTGGAAAGTGGCCGGGGCGTGACAGAGCCCAAAGGGCATGACTGGGTACTCAAAGTGGCCAAAGCGGGCCTGGAAGGCTGTTTTCCATTCATCCCCCTCCCGTATACGGATTAAGTTGTAGGCCCCTCGAAGGTCCAGCTTAGTGAACACTGCTGCAGAGCCGAGGCGTTGGAATAATTCAGGAACCAGGGGCAGAGGATACCGTTTTTTGACCGTGATTTTGTTAAGGTCCCAGTAGTCGATGCATGGCCGGAGAGAATGATCTTTTTTCCCTACGAAGATAATCCCAGATCCTGCGGAAGATGAACCCCTTCTGTAGATTCTCTTCTAGGTAGGCCTTGAGGGCCACTAGTTCTACCTCTGAAAGGGGCAATATTCTGCCGAAAGGGACCTCGGCTCCAGGTAGCAGGTCTATGGGGCAGTCATACAGCCTATGTGGAGGTAGGGTGTCTGCCCCCCCTTACTAAAGACGTCCAGGAAGGCATGGTACACTTCGGGGATGGCAAGGTGGGTTTCCGGGTCTGGATCAGGATTAAGAGAGAGCACCGCTGGTGATGCCCATTGGGGCGGCTGGAGACAGTGACCCACACAATAAGGAGACAGGAACCAAACTTCTCCAGTGTTCCAGTCAATGAGGGGGCTGTGAATTCTGAGCCATGGAAGGCCAAGGATCACTGGGAACAGTGGAGAAGCAATCACGTCCAATAACAGAAACTCAGAGTGGCCTTCGGCCATCCGGGCTGACAGGGGAAAGGTCTCCTAAGTCACTGTGTCGAACTTAATGATTGACCTGTCTGCCAATCGGATGGTCATCGGACGTTCCTTGGGCTGGAGAGGAATCCGATGCTGGGCGGCAAAAGAGAGATCAATAAAACAACTACAGGCCCCCAAGTCCAGGATTGCCAAAACTTAGATATTCCCGTTGGGAAGCTGCAGAGAGATGGAGAGAGTACAGTGAGACTGAAGGCTTGGCAGAGATAACACTTCCCCTGAGACTGGAGTTGGACATTTACCGGCCTTGGCAGGGCAGTTCCTTACTAGATGCCCTGCACCCCCACAGTAGAGGCACAGGTTGAGGGACATGCACCTCTGTTGTTCCAGAGAGGAAAGGGATGGCCCGAGGAGCCCAATCTGCATGGGCACGGGATAGTCCTGAGGAGAGGAGGAGGAGGTTGCAGCCGGACCAGGGTAACTGGGCAATCGGGGAAGCATTCAGGTGGGCCGTAAGGATCCTGTGGCCCTCTCTGCCCTACATTACCGCAGGCGGCGGTCAACTTGGATTGCTAGGTTAATCAAGGCGTCGAGGGTATGGGGTACCCGACGCGCGCCAGCTCATCCTTGACTAGCTCGGGGAGTCCCAGCCTGAACTGATAGCAGAGGGTGGCGTCGTTCCAGGCGGTATTTGCACTCCAGCGCCTAAACTCAGACACGTAATCCTCTGCAGTGCAATGGCCCTGTTGAAGAGCATGAAGCGCCACTTCTGCGGTGGCTGCCTGGTTAGGGTCCTCATATAGTTGGGCCATGGCATGGAAGAACCAGTCCAGTGTGGTGGTCTCGGGAGCCTTCTGCTCCAACAGCCAATGGGCCCAGGCCTGTGGTTCCTCCAGAAGAAGTGAGATCACCAGGCCCATCTTGGTAGCTTCCAATGAGAACGTGCGGGGCTGAAGAGCAACGTACAGCTCGCACAAATTGCAGAAGGCCTTGAACTTCCTGTGGTCCCCCACAAACCGCTAAGGCATTGGCACCTTAGGCTCCGTGGGCGTTTGGCCGCCACTGGCTAGGGGATGCCAGGTCCCGAACTTGGTTTTCCAGGCGAGTATATCCTTCCTGCAGGTTCTTCACTGCCTGGGTTAAACCAGCAAGGTGTGCACATAATTCATCCATGGGAGAGGGCCCTAGTGCAGACTCAGACATGGCTGTCCATTGCTGTCACGTACCTGGTGGTTGAGTCTGGCTTATGCGGGGACAACCTCTCTTGCGGCCCTGGTTCTAGAGCCCCTGGTAGTACAGACAGGAAGCTCTGGAGCACAGGGGGCACGAGGGCTGGACAAGTCTCTGGTGGCAGGTAGGTGTCCGCTGAAGCTCGTGCAGGCTGGAGGGTAGTAGTACAGTTGGGGTCGGCAACTGGCGGGCGGTGCAGTACAGAGGTATCAGGCAAACAGATGGTCGGGTACAGGCTGGGTCGGTAACATGCAGGCAGCTGAAGTACAAGGGAGCAGGCAGAAGATTAGTCGTAAACAATCCAAGGTCAGGGCAAGCATATGTCATCAAAGTCCAAAGTAGAAGCCGGGGTCACAGGAACAGGAAGTCTCAGCAGAGTAAACACGGGGGGTCACAGGTGCAGGAAACGCTGTAGAATGGTGCCATTGGCGCGCACGGGCGCGCGCGAACGTGCACAGGCACCCGGAACGACCATTTCCCTAACAGACAGTGTCACTGATGCATGCATTGTCACTGCTCACCATCCTTGTAGCCTCCTCAAATGGTGACAGGACAGTGCATGCATCCTTGATCATTAGCCACTGACGTGGCGAAAAAAAAGCCAAGCTACCCTGAGCCTGTCCTGGTGCCATGCTCACAGAGGTACTCATTGATGGCCCTCTGCTGTGCGTGCAGCCACTGCAGCATTGCTAATGTTGAGTTCCACCTGGTGGGCATGTCACAAATATGGCGGTTGTTGAGCAGTTTGAATTCCCGCTGGATGTCAGCCAGCCGGGCACTGGCATTGTATGAACGCCGGAAATGACCACAGACTTTTCTGGCCTGTCTCAGGATATCTGGTAAGCCTGGATACTTGGTCAAGAAACGCTGCACCACCAAATTCAAGACATGTGCCAAGCATGGAACATGTGTCAATTGTCCCAGTTGGAGAGCAGAGAGAAGGTTGGTGCCATTGTCACATACAACCATTCCTGTCTCAAGCTGCCATGGCATCAGCCATCTCTGAGCCTGCCCCGCAGAGCTGAAAGAATCTCTTCCCCAGTGTGGCTCCTGTCCCCAAGACAGACTAACTCAAGCACCGCATGGCATCTTTAGCCGGACTGCTTGCATAGCCCCTTGAACACTTAGGGAGCACTGCAGGTTCAGAGGACAATTCTGCAGAAAAGGTAGAAGAAGAGGAGGGGGTGGAGGAGGCGGATGGGGCAAAATCACCACCAGCTTTTTGGAGCTGTGGTGGCGGAACTATTTCCAAAACGGAACCCTGTCCTGCATCCTTCCAAGCTGCCAGCAGCATTACCCAGTGTGCCGTGAAGGAAAGGTACCGTCCATGACCGTGCCTGCTGGACCATGAGTCAGTGGTAATATGAACCTTGCTGCTGATCACACTGTCCAACGAGGCCAAAACATTGCCTTCCACATGATGGTAGAGAGCTGGAAAGGCCTTACGTGAAAAGAAATGTCTTTTGGGAACCTGCCACTGTGGGATAGCACATTACACAAATTCACGAAAGGGGGCAGAGTCTACCAGCTGAAAAAGCAGCAGTTGAAGTGCTAGCAATTTGGCCAAGTTAGCATTAAGCCGCTGAGCATGTGGATGGCTGGAACAGTATTTCTTTTTATGGTTCAGCAACTGGGGTAGGGATATTTGCCTGCTGAATTCACCTGGTGGTGTATTGCTAGCAGATTGGCTGCAAGTACTAGTTGTGGCACGCACTGCTACACCTTCATTCCTCTCAGTGCAGGTTTTGGAGAGGACTGCAGGTATAGTAGGGGTTGAGATCCCAGATGAGGAGCAAGGAGAAGTCAGTTTTGTTTTCTGGTGTGGGTTTTTTGTTAGGTACTCTTGCCAACGGACTGCATGGTTGGTCGTCATATGTCTTGTCAAGACAGTAGTGCCCAAGCGGCTGGAGTTCTGTCCGCACTTGACCCGCTTCAGACATAGATTGCAAATGGCAACGGTGCGATCTACTGCACATGTACTGAAAAATGCCCACACCAAAGAAATTTTGGAAGTCGGCAGGGAGGCAGCAGCACCCTGCACCTGTGGAGCTCTGTGTTCTGATGCAATTGGGTGGCTGCCCTTAAGCTGGCCCTTGGAGGACATCCTGCCTTGTTGGAGTTGGGCCTCCTCCTCCTCACTTTCCTCCTCTCTTCCCTCAGGCACCCAAATACAGTCCGTGTCCTCATCATCCCCTCCCTCCTCGTCACTGGAGCAAACTTGGCAGTATGCTGCAGCTGGGAGAACATGACTGCTAGTTTCTTATCCTTTTGCTTCCCCCCCTGTCTCTAGGCTCACACTACGCCCTTCCTCAACCTGGGAACCAACATTGGAGCCTTCAAACTGCTCCATCAGCATGTAACCGGCACTATGGTTGAATAACTCAGGTGACTCCTCCGTGCATGATGGTGGGGCTACAGAAGGAGTAACTGTGGACAAGGATCCGGTGGAATAGGCCACTTTGCCAGATGCGTTGAAAGGCAAACTTGTACGAGCCTGGGTGACAGAGGATGAGGACGGCTTTGTTATCCACCAACTCTTCTGCATGTTGTGGCTCAATAGCATGTACAACAGAGGATGCACCACGTCCGCCACCACCACTTTTCACTGAAGACACAGAAGCTGCTTGCCCTCTTTTAGTGGCCTGGGATCATCTGCCTCTCCTTTGTGGCCTTCCTGACATGATGGGTATTTTTTTAACACTGCACTACACTATACTATATACCGTACACCCCCGAATGCACTGATATTTAGTGTACACTCAATACGCTGTATATATATATATATATATATATATACATATACACTAGACTATATATTTTAAGATACCACATCAAGTAGTGTGCTATATACCGTACACCCCCGAATGCACAGATATATAGTGTACACTCAATACGCTGCGTGTATATCTGTACACACTAGACTGTATACATTTTAAGACACCACGTCAAGTAGTGTGCTATATACCGCACACCCCCGAATGCACTGATAAATAGTGTACACTCAATACACTGTGTGTATATCTGTATGCACTAGGCTGTATATATTTTAAGGCACCACGTCAAGTAGTATGCTATATACCGTACACCCCTGAATGCACTGTTATACAGTGTACTCTCAATACGCTGTGTGTATATCTGTATACACTGGACTGAATATATTTTAAGACACCACGTCAAGTAGTGTGCTATATACCATACACCCCCGAATGCACTGATATATAGTGTACAATACGCTGTGTGTATATCTGGATGCACTAGACCATATATATTTTAAGACACCACGTGTACTATATACAGTGCACCACCGAATGCACCGATATATAGTGTACACTCAATACGCTGTGTGTATATACTGTGTCTCACAAAAGTGAGTACACCCCTCACATTTTTGTAAATATTTTATTATATCTTTTCATGTGACAACACTGAAGAAATTATAATTTTCTACAATGTAAAGTAGTGAGTGTACAGCTTGTATAACAGTGTAAATTTGCTGTCCCCTCAAAATAACTCAACACACAGCCATTAATGTCTAAGCCGATGGCAACAAAAGTGAGTACACCCCTAAGTGAAAATGTCAAAATAGGGCCCAATTAGCCATTTTCCCTCCCCGGTGTCATGTGACACGTTAGTGTTACAAGATCTCAGTTGTGAATGGGGAGCAGGTGTGTTAAATTTGGTGTTATCACTCTCACTCTCTCATATTAGTCACTGGAAGTTTAACATTGCACCTCATGGCAAAGAACTCTCTGAAAAAAAGAATTGTTGCTGTACATAAAGATGGCCTAGGCTATAAGATGATTGCCAAGACCCTGAAACTGAGCTGCAGCATGGTGGCCAAGACCATACAGTGGTTTAACAGGACAGGTTCCACTCAGAACAGGCCTTGCCATGGTCGCCCAAAGAAGTTGAGCGCACGTGCTCAGCATTATATCCAGAGGTTGTCTGTGGGAAATAGACGTATGAGTGCTGCCAGCATTGCTGCAGAGGTTTAAGGGGTGGGGGGTCAGCCTGTCAGTGCTCAGACCATACACCACTCACTGCATCAAATTGGTCTGCATGGCTATCATTCCATTAGGATGCCTCTTCTAAAGATGATGAACAAGAAAGCCTGCAAACAGTTTGCTGAAGACAAGCAGACTAAATACATGGATAACTGGAACCATGTCCTGTGGTCTGATGAGACCAAGATAAACTTATTTGGTTCAGATGGTGACAAGCGTGTGGAAAACCGTAATAAAAACTCGAGTGTGTGGCAACAAAGCTCACAGTTGAGTTAATACTCACTAGACTCAGGCTATTAAAATCTGAAAAGAAAGAATATCTCACAAGCGGAATATCCAGTATTACACTCAACGCATAAAAATGCCTGGCAGGAACCCCCATGCACCTGCTGCACTTATACTGGATAATAAACCTAAAAAGAAATCAAAATAATCGATCTACAAAATTATAAAAACACAGAAGTGTACCTGCAAAAATGCAAACAGCTCCATCTGGCGTTAGTGATAAATAATTACACCTTGCAAAAAATGAACTCTTAAATGGGTAAAAACTATAAAAGACGCAGTAAAAATGCATCAAAGAAGCACAGGAATGGGAAGAGGTCATATCCACGGCTCCAGAACACCACTTACAATAAAAAACCTTAACATCCTATTTAGGAAAAATATACCAATACATGTGAAAATAAATAACAAAATCAGGTGCAGTATATTATGAATTGTTAAAACTATTGGTGTCCCAGTCAACATTCAAGCCGAAAGGGACATAAGATCGCATATTAAAAATCCATCCCTCACCATATTGGTATCTCTCCAATGTGGGGAGACTTTATCAATGGCATAAAATGAAGTGCCAACCAAACTCCTATTATAGTACTTGGCATAATGCCTAGATAGATTATGTTTTTTAAAACCTCGCTTAATGTTACCTACATGTTCCCACAGTGTGATGTGCAATTCTCTTTTAGTACACCCAATATAATGTTTAGAACATGGGCATTGGATCATATAGACTATATAGCGTGTGGTACAAGTCATAAAGCAATTAATATCAAAATTTTGCCCAGTCTGGGTAGACTGGAATGATGTGCATCTCCTCCCCCTAAAGGAATTAATCTGACAGATGGAAAATTTCTTGCAAGGCAAACCATTAATGGTCTGAAAAAACAAAATTCTTTTAGGGGGGTCTATGATGTTAGGGGCCAATCTATGCCTCAAGCAAGGAGCGCACCTACTGTATCAGTGGCGGCTGGTGAATTTTAAGGATGGGGGTGCCAGGCCCCGCCCTTCCTGTTTGACCCCTCCTTCTTCTCATAAGCCCCACCCCTTATAGAATCCACCCACTCCGTCCCCTGTATTCCACATATTGTGTATACAGCTCAATATCACAGGACACAGTATACAACTCAGCATCACAAGTGGGGTATATTGCAGCCAGTAGCACAGTATGCAGCCAGTACACAGGTATTGCAGCCAGTACACAGGTAGCCAGTACACAGGTATTGTAGGCAGTACACAGGTAGCCAGTACACAGGTATTGTAGGCAGTACACAGGGAGCCAGTACACAGGTATTGTAGGCAGTACACAGGTAGCCAGTACACAGGTATTGTGGCCAGTACACAGGGAGCCAGTACACATGTATTGTAAGCAGTACACAGGGAGCCAGTACACAGGCATTGTAGGCAGTACACAGGGAGCCAGTACACATGTATTGTAAGCAGTACACAGGGAGCCAGTACACAGGTATTGTAGGAAGTACACAGGGAGCCAGTACACAGGTTTTGTAGGCAGTACACAGGGAGCCAGTACACAGGTATTGTAGGCAGTACACAGGGAGCCAGTACACAGGTATTGTAGTCAGTACACAGGGAGCCAGTACACAGGTATTGTAGGCAGTACACAGGGAGCCAGTACACAGGTGTTGTAGGCAGTACACAGGGAGCCAGTACACAGGTATTGTAGGCAGTACACAGGGAGCCAGTACACAGGTATTGTAAGCAGTACACAGGGAGACAGTACACAGGTATTGTAAGCAGTACACAGGGTGGCAGTACACAGGGAGCACATGGACGGTACCGCGTCCTCGAGTCAGCCGCTCTCCACCTGTCCCACCCACCGCACTGGCTCAGGGCAGCCAATTAGTGTATGTATGTGCGCTTCTTTAGTGCATATACATACACTTTTAGGACTGATCAATAGGCTCACTACTTGCCGTCAGCAGACAGCAAGGAGCCGAAGAAATAAAAAAAAATCAATATAGCGGCGCTACCTTTAGGGGGACCGACGGACTTTTTATTTTCTCATTCCCAACGTCCCCTATTGACCAGCCGCCGCTGGCCCAATACACTATAGATGGACGCTCAGGAAGTACAGACCATAAAACCCTGTCGTTATTTAGGATCCCCCAATGTTTCTGGAGGATCTTCTTGACAGAGTGATGTTGTGATGAATAACCAGTGATCATAGACCATCCAAATTTGTTATCCTGAGTGGTTGGTGGCTGGTTTCTTCTAGTTAATAAGGTCTGTCTGTCCATATTGCCCACATCAGTGATAGCATTCTTGATAGTTGCATTGGAGTACCCTTTTTCAAGGAATCTTGTTCTTAGAATTTCTGCTTGTTGCAAATAGTCAGCTTATGAAAGCAATTACGCCTAATGCGCATAAACTGGCTTTTAGGCACTCCGTTAAGCCATGCTTTATGATTGCAGCTAGACACAGGAATGTAAGCATTCCTATCCGTTTCTTTAAAATACGTAGTAGTGACCAGCCGATCATTTTGTGTCATGATTAGTGTTGAGCGAACCCGGACTGTAATGTTCGGGTCCGTACCGAACTTTCGGGTGTCCGTGGCACGGACCCGGACCTGGACATTTCAAAAATCGTTCGGGTTCGGTCCGGGGTTCTGCTATTTTACTCCACGTGTTGAGAAGCTGCAGGGCAGCCAATCAACAAGCGTTTCACTGGTTTGCCCTTAGAAGCCATCACAGCCATGCCTACTAATGGCATGGCTGTGATTGGCCAGTGCATCATGTGACCCAGCCTCTTTATAAGCTGGAGTCACAGTGCTGCAGTCACATGCTCCTTGGGTTAGTGTAGGGAAAGGAAGCTGAAAGCTTGAGGGACAGATTTGAGACATTTTAAGACCTGATCCTGCATCCTGAGATAGATTACTTTACTACTGCTGTCTGTGCTGTTGCTCTGAGGACAGATAGCAGAAATTAGAGATTTCACATACTGC
>BLSH010543758.1:266143-277052 GCA_018402905.1 Glandirana rugosa
ATGGTAAAAAACATTTAAGATGTATTGTATTATAGCAACCATGCAGGGTACCTTTCCAATCCACAGCAAAGCAATATAAGTGTTTACAGTGTGCTCAGTAACATTTGTGCAACGCCATATTATGTTATGTAGAATTTACAAAAAATGGTAAAATGTGTAGTCACTGAAAATATCCTAGTTCCCTTTGTAAATAGGACACAACAACATGAATCTCTCCCTCTTCACATATTTCTCGTGTTACATCTTTATTTTACAATGTTTTGTTGTTAGCAGATCTCATTGAACATTCCTATACTGGAAAGAAAAAACCCAAGGCAGCTGAAAATGCATCTAGAATACACTGTATTTAGCAGCTAAATATAACTTTCAATCCAGACCGGGCTTTCGGCATATCCTTTCTGGATTACAGCCATTTTCTAAGAGTATTTCCAAGAAAGCATTTGATGGACTTGGCAAAACTATTCCTGGAAATGTTCAATAGGTCATCTTCTGGAAAAGAGCGTTGACTGATAGAAATGAACAGATCCTGTTCTTTCTGCTGCATACCAGTCACAGACTTTATCAGGACTCAAAGTCCTCAGGTGAAATACTGTATGTTATTTTATTAAAAAAAAAAAAATATTATCTGCAACAAGCTGGCCCGAGTTCTAATCTCACATTCTTGGAGTCTCATTTCCTTCCTGGGGACAACAAGCCAACTTTTTTGTTGGCTGCAGAGTTCATGCTTGTGTAAAAAAGACAGAGGATACTGGACTGTAAACTAAGCTCATTAACTCACTTCAGGATACTGTTGAGCAAGCTGGCAGGAAATACACTATCTCGTGTAAACATTTAAAAACGTGAACTTCTTCAAATTCCTGAGTGCCTCATCTATGGTTGAACTAGCATAATATCGTAATACTGAAAATAATTTGAAGTTTAAGTTGCTTATCATGCCACATTTTCATTAAGTGAATATAACCGCACCAGCATTTGCATCAGATTTGAGAGATATGGCAGTATTTGGTGTGCAATAATTTGGTTCATATTTACTTACATTAAAGGTAATCTAAATGGTTTTGTATATATTTCCTTTTTTATTATGGTCAAAACAAAAATACGGTTTTAAAAAAAATAGTTTATCGTTGTTTAGTCAAGTACATATGCAATATTGAATATGAATATTTTGTAGTGTCATATATAGCCAGCAGGTCACTTCTTACGTTTTTAGCTGTGCACTTTTAGCTGTGCTGTTTACAGAACCCAATAGCTCAAGATCAAATTTACACACACAAGTAAATAAGTCAGGGCAGTGACTCATCATGCTCCCAAACCCTATCATGTCTTCACTGTTTTGAAAAGACCTATATAATTTCAATCAGAGATAGCATCGGTATGTAGTTTTATGGGTATGTAGAGTAGTTTATGTCATTTTATTTTCATTTTTCAACATTGGCGTTGTCATAGCAATACAAACAATAGTTATTTTTGACAATCCAATCAAAGCTTACTTTGCAGCTTCTACTTTGCTCATTCCTTTCAATTTCTAAGGACTACATATCCCATGGTATCTAGCTGCCTGAAATAAGTGATTCCTGACTCCACCTCCTGAAATACCTCCTCCTATCCCCTCTGTAGTACAGAAGGTAGGCACTGTGAAATCTGTGACACAGCAGTGCCTACTCACAGGGCATAGTGAATATGTGCCACAAAATCCACAGTATTAAACCCAAACACAAATGTGTATTATGTTGCGGCTAACTAATTATTAAATGTAGTGTCTGTATTAGTTTTCTTTTTTAGACTTTCTTTTATCTTCATCTGGTGATCTGCCCAGTAATTCTGTTATTTTTCAACAGAGCAAGTTGTAGCAGGGTTGAGGCAAACCATTTGCCAGTGAAAGGGGTGCTAACAGCGATCAGCTTTTATTTATTTATGCAAGACCTTTATTCCAAAAGGAACAACACTGTTGCTGTAACTGTTTATAACTTGTTACCTAGAGTTTGGCTTCAAAATCTAAATCTGCTAATGCATCTAACAATCCCCTCCCCCAGACTGACAATGCTGCTTCCCAAATGTGCCCCTGTGCTCCTCCATCCAGAGTGGGGGCACTCTAATACAGAAAGTGTGTTAGTGGCCAGATCACCAGGTGAAAACAGAGGGAGAAAGCCTAAAAAGAGAAACCAAATGCAGCCACCACATGTAATGGTTGGTAAGCTGCAATATATTATATTTTTGGTATGGGGCTTGATACCGCTTTACAGGCATAGGCTAGAAATAACTGAAATACAATGTGGAAATGAATACAATCTCATATGATTTTACATTTTGACCACACATACAATTTTAGAAAGGTCTTTGTATTACAGAGTACAATGTTCAGAGGAGGAGTATCTGTTGGTGGAGGGCACATTTCCTCAAATAATTCACAAAAATGAAAAACTTGGCACAAATTCTCAACCTTCCCCACTCCATCCAATAAAAATGTCTGCAGCTGTGCTTTAAGAGTTAATTCTTTTTATTGCTATGGATGTAAGGGTTACTTTGGAACAGAACTGTTTGAACCAGACCAGCTCGGTGACCCAAGCCAATTTCAGAGGATATGAGTTGTAAAATCTCATAGTTTTTCACCTTAATGCATTCTATGCATTAAAGTGGCTGTCAACCACTTTAACCTACAGGTTAGCCTATAATAAGGCTTACCTGTAGGTGCCCTGCATATCTCCCAAACCTGCACGGTTTAGGAGATATACAGTTTCCTAAATGTGCCGACATCATATCGGCACAAGCGCAGTGAAGAAACATTTCTTCACTGTGATCGTGCCTTGACTGGCGGCTCCCGCATGCATGCGCGGGAGTGACGTCACGCGACTCCGGCCAGTCACAGAGCCAGAGTCGTGGGCCCGGAAGGAAGAGGGGCAGAAGATGAATGTCGCCAGCACAGGGGATAGCGCTGGACGTCGCAGGCTTCGTTTGCAGGTAAGTGGCACATAATGGGCTACTATGCATAGTAGCCCATTATGCATTTACTTTGCAGAGGAATGTAGAGGACGTAAACACCATCTGGGTTTACTTCCTCTTTAAGGTGAAAAACCTTCTGTGCTGCAGCTGTTCCCCAGATCCCCCCTTTCTCTTACCTGAACCCGATCATTCCAGCAATGAGCATGAGCCTAGCAGCTCCAGTCGCTGTCTCGGGTCCTCATTGGCTCCTGCTGCTGTCAATCAAAGCCAGTGATATGGGAGCAGGGGGTGGGGCAATGGACACAGCAGCAGGACTCGAGAGCGTGCCCGCACGGGTGCCCCCATGGAAATTGGCTCTCCGCATGGGCACCCGATGAATAGGTGGAGACAAGAGCGCCACCGGGGGGCCTCCAGAAAAGGAGGATTGGGGAACCCTTGCACAGGGCAGTTAAGTATGACATGTTTGTTGTTTAAAAAAAAAAACTTTACCATCACTTTAAGTTTATGGTCACTTCAGCAAATGAAAACTTATAGCCATCTGATGCAAAGGACTGCAATTATGAATGAATGTAATGGGTGGCTAACAAGTCTAAAATCACATCCATTCATCCATCCATCCATCCATTTACGCCATTGCCCTGAGCTGCCGCAGATACTCGCTGGGAATGTGAACAAAACAGCAGAAGCCAGTGTAGAAAACATTATAAATGGGTGCTGCAGCACCTAATTATTGGTGAACCTGCAATTACAGTTTTCTTCTATTACAAGTGAACTCCACCTAATTCAACTTCCTGTGCTGGGCAACAGTGATGCATTGCTCCTGAATTTGGAGTAGAGTTAGCACTCCCATGTAGGCTGTACCTGCTTGCACTGTATTAGGATGAGAAAATGTCACAGGAGGTGTGGCTATCAGCATTGTCACTGCTGATTTACAAACCTGTAGCGTGTTGCCAATCAGCCCTTTCAGCCCTTGGCCACAACTAATCCTGCCCAGAGCTTAATGGATTGTCAGTTGCTGAAACCCTCCCACAATGAGCTGCAGTGTCGGGGAAGGGGAGTGTATGAGACACAAATGAAGGAGGATTTGGCTCAGTCTGGAAAGGTAAAGATATTTTATTGTTTACTTTATGATACCTGTGCATTACAAAATGACTGCATTTGGTACTTGTTTCAACTCACAAATAGCAGCCATTAAAGTGGTTGTAAAGGCCGAAGGTTTTTTACCTTCATGCATTCAATGCATGAAGGTAAAAAACCTTCAGTACAAAATTCCCCCCTCAGCCCCCCCAAATACTTACCTAATCCAATCTCAATCCAGCAACATGTATAAGAGCCGAGGCTCTCCCGGGTCTCTCCTTCCTCATTGGTGGAGATGCGGCAACAGGAGCCATTGGCTCCTGCTGCTGTCAATCACAGCCAGTAAGGTGGGAACGGGGGGGGGGCGGGGTTAAGCCAAGCTCTCTGCATCTTATGGACACAGAGAGCTGGCTTGGGAGCGAGCACACACGAGTGTCCCCATAGCAAGTGGCTTGCTATGGGGGCACTTGGGAGGGGGAGGGGCCCAAAGCACCAGTGGATAACCCAAAAGAGGAGGATGGAGGCTGCTTTGTGCAAAACCATTGCACAGAGCAGGTAAGTATGACATTTTTTTTTTAAAAAATACACTCACTGGCTACTTTATTATGTACACCTTGCTAATACCGGATTGGACTGCCTTAATTCCCTCCTCAGTGACTGAGATGCAGCAGCAGCCAGTGAGGTGGGAGCAGGGGGTGCAGTTGAGCAAAGCTCTCTTTATCTTATGGCACAGTGTGACACAGAGAGCAGGCTTGGGAGCGTGCATGCACGAGTGTCTCCATAGCAAGCGGCTTGCTATGGAGACACTTGGAAAGGGGGAGAGGCCCAAAGCGCAAGGGGATGACCCAAGAAGCGGAGGATGGGGGCTGCTCTGTGCAAAAACAAAACTCTTGCACAGGTAAGTATGACATGCTTGTTATTTAAAAATATTTCTTCACAAATGCTTTAAGTGTGCTTTAGGTGCCAATTTCAAAGTATGGTAACCCCTTGCCCTGCCCCCCCCCCCCAAAATAAAATTTTCTCTGATGAAGTCAGAGCACAATAAGAGGAATTCTGATTTGGTTTTTAGTAGTTTACACTTAAAATGACACTAAACCTAAATTTTTCATAAAATAAATGCAATATATTTAAATATAAGTAGACATAATTTGTCCCGCTCTTCCTTTGTTTCATTTCTCGAATGCAAGCTTTTTTCTGCTTTTCTCAGGCTTCATGTTCTAGTGTGGCTGCATTCATTCTCCATGCCCCCCTTTTGTATGTGAACATAGCCACCCTTTCCTGCGCGCCCCCAAGATGGACTACACATCTATGTACAGATGCCTTCAGTGCTATGGGACTTGTAGTACGCATAGTGTGGGGCATGTGACCAGAAATAACGGCACTGCTCACTCTACACTAATAACTGTGAGTTGCATCAGCGAAGAATTGAGAGAGTGCACAGGACAAAAAAGAAGCCTGAAAACAATAGTAGGATACTTTTTTTTGTAAAAAATACTTGATATTTTAGAACAATTGACGAAAAATAATGTGTGTTTAGTGTCACTTTAAGAATTAACAATTGCAAAGGACTCTTTACTTGTTAAGGTAAGGCACAGTGATAGCTAAATATGTTCTAGGGTCCTGGTAGCAGCATTTAGTTTCGTGTTCTTCCCATGTAAGCATGGTTTTCCTTTCAGTCCAAAAACTGATAAATTGGCCACCACCCAAATTGGCCTGTGTATGGCTATGGTAGGGAATTCCGTTTGTGGACAGTTTCAATGTGGGTTCTATCTGCTATTAACAATATGCATGGTTTCAAATGAACACCGCCGGAGTCATAAGCAATAACATATGCCAGTCCATAGGCAGGTAAATTGCCAAATGGTCATCTCTTAGGTTCATGACTTATTTATGTAATTGTCATGGGACTCAGAATAGCTTCCTGATATTTTATAGGAGGGGGACGTTGCAAGAGCAGAATTATGGACAGCTGTAAAGTTTAGGTTTTCAGCACTATTTTAGTTATCATACTTGTCATTCTGGGCTGTCTGTTTTTTAGATAAGGCTTGTGAAAAAAAAATGACTACATGTATAACAGAAAATGTATTTAATACCGCATTTAAAAATGATGCTTTTGCAAAGAGTAATAACCTGCAACAAATCGATATCTGGGTACAAAACACTGGTATGAGAGATTGATTGCTCACAATGAATTTTACACATTGTAAGGATCTCAGCTGAATTTTTTTAGGCTTCCACTAAACTATCTTAACAATTATGCTGGATTATCCATTCTGAGGAACTGTCAACACAGTTAGCTTAAAGAGACAAAAGATGGTGATTGTACATTGTAATAATGATCTGGTTGGTTGCTGCTTAGGCACATCTATTCTGGGCAAGAAAACCCATCACTCTATTAAGTGCTATCAACGACATGGGTTTAGCTGGAGTCAGTGCCAATGCCATACCAGAATATGTACTTTTATTTCCAAATAAAAATGATTGTTAAGTTATAGCAAAAAATGTAGTTGCTTGAACATCCTGTTGTTCATGATCCTAGTTTATCTGAATTTCTGGAAAGCAGATTGTAGAAGGTTATAAGAATGGCTGTATTCTTGTAGTGAATTGGGTATTAGGAATCACCTTAGCAGCCAGCTTCTTCTTAAAGGAAACTATTAGGACAAGTATATTAAATAAATTTTATATATATATATATATATATAGCAAAATTAAAGGATTGTCTAGAGGTGCGAAAAAAAAAAAAAAGAAGCACCACATCCCAAACGAATGAACAGTCATATGGTAGGAAAAATGGGATGTTAAAGGTGCTGAAAACATGTTACAACTAAAACCAAATAAATTTTATTCTTCAAATTTTAATACATTTAAAATCAGATACTGTGTAAAAACATTGGTGACAATTTCATACGGTCGTCATATATGTACAAGGGTTTCTGCTTTACATGATTCACCAGGAATATGGCATCTTCAGGAGACTCATGAAACCCTGTACGTAGTATCACTATGAAGGGATAAGAACATTTTTTACATTGTATAACTTTTACAACTTTGTATATGAAAAAAAGATTACTATTGAATACACAAGAATCATACAAAAACTGATAATTGGATAAGTCATCTAATAGGAAATCTCACCCTGAATGTGTATATAGTTTGATGGAAGGTGATTTCCATTTGTTTATATACAAAGTTGTGTTCCTAATGTAAAAAATGTTTCTTATCCCTTCATAGTGATACTGTGTAGAGGGCTTCATGAGTCTCCTGAAGAAGCCATATTCCTGGTGAAACATGTAGAGCAGAATCCCCTGTATATATATGATGACCGTATGAAATTGTCACTGAAGTTTTTACACAATAACTGATTTTAATTTTCTTGAAATTTTTATAATAAATTTTATTTGGTTTTAGTACACAGTTGTAATGTGTTCTTCTTTACACTGAAGATAGTTCTTAGCTGATACTAGCTGCATGTTTGGGGTCATTGTACCGCCGCAGAATACATTTGGGGCCAATCACATGCCTCCCTGATGGTATGGCATGATGCATAAGTATCAAACAAACTGCCTTATGCTATAGCCAAATATTTCAAATTTTGACTCCTCAGTCCAGAGAACTTGTTGCCATTTTTCTGCACCCCAGTTCCTATGTTTTCGTGCATAGTTTAACCACTTAGTCTTGTTTGCATGTCCTGTATACATAAACACAAAGCATAATATACAAAACAAAGGATCCCCAGAGCACCATAGGGTTGCTAAAAAGAAAGAATAGCAGTAATTATTTATTTTCAGGCATGACATCTCTCACTAAAAGCTTAGATGTTGCATGACATCTCTCACTAAAAGCTTAGATGTTGCATGATATCTCTCACTAAAAGCTCAGACATTGCATGACATCGCTCGCTAAAAGCTCCAACGTTGCATGACATCTCTCATTAAAAACTCAGATGTTACTGTACAGAGGGAGGAGGAGGGCATCTGTCACTGTTCCGCTGTGGGCATGCAGGCATTATTAATAACATATGGCAGGCTGGTGGTCCTCAGTGGATATGCTTTGCCATTCTGACATTGATCAGTGTGGGATCTGCAGTAAGTGATATAAGGTAAGTATTATATAGCTACTTGCCCTCCCTTCAGACTTGCAATCACATCATCTGGCAAAGGGAAGTATTCCATTTCCAGCACCATCTTAATATGTCAGGTGTCATGTCACCATATGCAGAAAGACACAAATGAAGTTATGCAGGAAGATGTGAAAAGGTGTGTAATAATAAATCATACCCCTAGGGGCACCATTTTTTTTACCACACCCTCGCGGCATTAGGGAACACATAAATACATTATCTTTAACCTACAGGAATCTGTTCCTATCCAGGCTAAATGTTCTCAGTCCTCCCCTGCTCCCATTATATTATTTATATACTGTACTCACATGTCTTACACATGGAATTAAAACATTTTAGCCCATAAACAACTGAAGGACAAGTTCATTACAAGGTAAGGGTAGACTTTGCTAATATAGTTATTTTGGAACCAAGAATGCTGGTAACTTGGTACTCTGAATACATTCCTTATCCCTATATCAACCCTGCCAACAGTATGTTTGAGAGCGGATTTATTTTTTTTTACATTATCCCAATGCTGAAAAATTGTATGATCAAAGACTCCAGATCATGGAAAGTGCTTCTAGCAGTGAATGCATGAGTACTTGTTAAACATCTCACATAGCAGGTAAAGTGAGGACAAACTTTGTAATAGGAATGGACCCGTAGGGTGCTCAAGCTCTTGCTACAATGCAATTTAGCATTCTGTATAAAAAATGTACTATATTTAGATTTCATGAAAGAAACTTCTTTAGAGCAATATTCTGTTGCTGCATCTGTAAAAAAAAAATGTAACCACTGTCTTATTAAATTAAAAATGTATTTTAAAAAAATCTGAAAAGAAAGAAAAGAAAAATATATATTTATATATTTTTAAAAAATTTGCTATTCTAACCTTAAACTTACCCTACAGCAGCTGTATCTGAAGCAGATTAAGTAACACACAACCAAATATAGTCAGGTCCATAAATATTGGGACTTCGACACAATTCTAATCTTTCTGGCTCTATACACCACCACAATGGATTTGAAATGAAACAAACAAGATGTGCTTTAACTGCAGACTTTCAGCTTTAATTTGAGGTTATTTACATCCAAATCAGGTGAACGGTGTAGGAATTACAACAGTTTGTATATGTGCCTCACACTTTTTAAGGGACCAAAAGTAATGGGGCAATTGGCTTCTCAGCTGTTCCATGACCAGGTGTGTGTTATTCCCTCATTATCCCATTTACAAGAAGCAGATAAAAGGTCCAGAGTTCATTTCAAGTGTGCTATTTGCAATTGAAATCTGTTGCTGTCAACTCTCAATATGAGATCTAAAGAGCTGTCACTATCAGTGAAGCAAGCCACCATTAGGCTGAAAAAAAACAAAACAAACCCATCAGAGAGATAGCAAAAACATGAGGTGTGGCCAAATCAACTGTTTGGAACATCCTTAAAAAGAAAGAACGCACCAGTTGTGTGAGCTCAGCAACACCAATAGACCCAGAAGACCACGGAAAACAACTGTGGTGGATGACCGAAGAATTTTTTCCCTGGTGAAGAAAACACCCTTCACAAAAGTTGGCCAGATCAATAACACTCTCCAGGAGGTAGGAGTATGTGTGTCAAAGTCAACAATCAAGAGAAGACTTCACCAGAGTGAATACAGAGGGTTCACCACAAGATGTAAACCATTGGTGAGCCTCAAAAACAGGAAGGCCAGATTAGAGTTGGCCAAACAACATCTAAAAAAGCCTTCACAGTTCAGGAACAAGATCCTATGGACAGATGAGATCAAGATCAACTTGTACCAGAGTGATGGGAAGAGAAGAGTATGGAGAAGGAAAGGAAATGCTCATGATCCAAAGCATACCACCTCATCAGTGAAGCATGGTGGTGGTAGTGTCATGGCGTGGGCATGTATGGCTGCCAATTGAACTGGTTCTCTTGTATTTATTGATGATGTGACTGCTGACAAAAGCAGCAGGATGAATTCTGAAGTGTTTCAGGCAATATTATCTGCTCATTTTCAGCCAAATGCTTCAGAACTTATTGGACGGCGCTTCACAGTGCAGATGGACAATGACCCGAAGCATACTGCGAAAGCAACCAAAGAGTTTTTTAAGGGAAAGAAGTGGAATGTTATGCTATGGCCAAGTCAATCACCTGACCTGAATCCGATTGAGCATGCATTTCACTTGCTGAAGACAAAACTGAAAGAAAAATGCTCCAAGAACAATTAGGAACTGAAGACAGTTGCAGTAGAGGCCTGGCAGAGCATCACTAGGGATGAAACCCAGTGTCTGGTGATGTCTATGCGTTCCAGACTTCAGGCTGTAATTGACTGCAAAGGATTTGCAACCAAGTATTAAAAAGTGAAAGTTTGATTTATGATTGTTAATCTATCCCATTACTTTTGGTCCCTTAAAAAGTGGGAGGCACATATACAAACTGTTGGAATTCCTACACCGTTCACCTGATTTGGATGTAAATACCCTCAAATTAAAGCTGAAAGTCTGCAGTTAAAGCACATCTTGTTTGTTTCATTTCAAATCCATTGTGGTGGTGTATAGAGCCAAAAAGATTAGAATTGTGTAGATGTCCCAATATTTATGGACCTGACTGTATATACAGTGATGCCAAAAATCTAAATAAACTCAATGATAATGTGGAAAGAGCTCCATTTAATGCCTATTTGAAGACCTCCTAATGAAGTCGAACTGCACAAAATGTGCAGTGGCACGCATATACAGGATCTGAGTGATGTCATTGCATACACAAAGATGCTCTACCCAGATAGCATGTATT
>BLSH010543758.1:277062-291990 GCA_018402905.1 Glandirana rugosa
CAAGCTGAAGTAATCCTCCAGAAGTTTATCCGTAATTTACCTCGAGAAAGGTGTAAGCAAAGGATTTGCAACCAAGTATTAAAAAGTGAAAGTTTGATTTATGATTGTTAATCTATCCCATTACTTTTGGTCCCTTAAAAAGTGGGAGGCACATATACAAACTGTTGGAATTCCTACACCGTTCACCTGATTTGGATGTAAATACCCTCAAATTAAAGCTGAAAGTCTGCAGTTAAAGCACATCTTGTTTGTTTCATTTCAAATCCATTGTGGTGGTGTATAGAGCCAAAAAGATTAGAATTGTGTAGATGTCCCAATATTTATGGACCTGACTGTATATACAGTGATGCCAAAAATCTAAATAAACTCAATGATAATGTGGAAAGAGCTCCATTTAATGCCTATTTGAAGACCTCCTAATGAAGTCGAACTGCACAAAATGTGCAGTGGCACGCATATACAGGATCTGAGTGATGTCATTGCATACACAAAGATGCTCTACCCAGATAGCATGTATTCGACTATTGGAGTGGAATTTATGTGTTATCAGAGTGCTGGTACAAACCGCTATTCATTTTTATGCAATTGGAATAAATGAATGGAAATTGTATGGATGACCCTTTTCTTTCTCTCTGAAGATTAAGAGGGTGATTAACAAGGCCTTATTGAAGTGGAAATAACCCTCGCAGTTGAGAGTCAGTTACTGGCTGTGATCTTGGACAAAATAAAATTGAAGCACATGATCCTTGTTTGACTTACCTGTAGTAGGAGGTTCAGGTAATCTAGTGAATTTTAATTTCTGGCATTGCTGGCATGGTATGGATGGTGCATAGAGAAGGTACCCATTTAGTGTTATATTTCCTGGACTATGGAATAATTCCACAGTCCCATCAATATAACACCAACAGAACATGTTAAAGCTAAACTCTAGACAACTAAAAAAATTGCATTTACCCTCATGTTTATTCCCAGTGGATTTGGTGATCATGACTCTACAGTGGGTGAACCTTCCCAAAGGGGACACGGGCAGCAATTAACTCCTGACAGGGGTTCTAAACCTTCAACACTCTATCCAAATCTAAAGGCTTAAGGATTTATACCTTGATGCATTCTCTGCATTAAGGTAAAAACCCTTCTGTGCTGCAGGATTCCCCCCCCCAGCCCCCCTTTATACTTACCTGAGCCCAATCTCGATCCAGTGCTGTGCATGAGAGCAGCAGCTCTCTCTGCTCTCTCCCTCCTTACAGACCAGATGGATAGCAGTGGAGCATTGGCTTCCGCTGTTGTCAATCAAATTCTGTTACGAGGGAGATGGGTGCGGGGCCAAAACCGTGCTGTCTGTGTCTATAGTATGTGTGTCTACACACGTTGTAAATATTATAGTCCATAGTACCTAGTCCATCTCAGGAGCAAGAAAGAGAAGGTGGCTATACTCCTACCTAACAGTGGGACCATGGAGCCTGACTGTAGCCACCCTCTAACAGGAAGTTAGAGCATCAGCAAAAAAAGGAATTTGGAGATTTGGAGGAGGCTGAGAGCAATGGAAGGCACTTTTGTGAGTTAAGAATACATACTTGAATAGCATATATTTTTTTAACCAAAGTGTAGTTCCACCTTAAAACAAAAAAAATGTGAGTGGAGATTGGCTTTAAATAAGAAAAATGTATATGGATATGGTAAATTCAAACTGAAATAAAATCATATAACTACATATGGTTTTACATAAATGTAATCATTTTCTCCCTTGAGAGTGGCTTTTAGTAGTGGGTCACCTGATAGCTGATCACAATCGCACCATATATCACACATCCAGAGACACTGACCAGACCGGCTCTTGTTTTTGTAGTTTTATTTGGGGGAAATAACTTGGATGAGGTCAAGGGGTAACTGTATGATGCCCAAACGAATTATGGTACAAGGACTCCATATAAAAGCCTGTATATGCTCAATTCACTGCAGACTCTCCCTCTGCAGACTATTGCTCCTCTCAACTGTCCAGCACTTCACTTGCTGACCGTTACTCTTACAGCTCTCTTACTACACAGAACTCTCCACTTTACACTCCTTTGGTTCTCTTTAGCTCAGGACTTAGTTTCCAGACCGAAGGGAAATGTATCAGGCTTCTCTATACCTTCCTCTTCACCGCGGTTAGCACGTGGTGAGGCCTACCCTGTTTCAGCAAGACCTCAGGAGCACCCATTATAGGCAAGGGATCATGGGCCCCTGAATGTGCAGCAAAGTACTTTTGTGCTAACCGGTCCTTTGACAGACTGTAACTCCCAGCCCATCTTCTCCAGGTCCCGTCGACCTGCTCTCTGGTAGTGACTCTCCTTTCCCTTGACTGACTCCCAGGCTCCAACAGGCTGTCCACCATTTCTCTCCCAGCCTGCTCCAGCACTTTCTCCTCCAGTCCCCGGGACCATCATTCACTGCACCGGTGCATACTTTAAAGTCTCTTACTCCTCCTGTAGCACCTCCGCTGTTCTCCTGTTCCCCCTGTGCGGCTCCAGAAATTGCTCTCCTTCCTGGCTGCAACCAAACACCCAGGCCCCAAGACTGGGGGCGACCTCCCGGGTAGGGGCCTGCACCACAGCACCTCTGCTACATCTCCAGACTTCCACCCGACACTACTCCTCCCAGATTGGGCTGACTCAGAGTATTTAACCACTTCAATACAGGACGTTTATACCCCCTTCCTGCCCAGACCAATTTTCAGCTTTCAGTGCTCTCACACTTTGAATGACAATTATTCTCTCATGCTACACTGTACCCAAACAAAATTTTTTCACACAAATAGAGATTTCTTTTGGTGGTATTTAATCCCCTCTGGGTTTTTTATTTTTTGCGACATAAGTGAAAAAAGTGGGAAAATATTGAAAAAAAACCACTTTTTTTTAGTTTCTATGATTACATTTTGCAAATAAGTAATTTTTGTTCATAAATTTGGGCCAAAACCTATACTGCTACCTATCTTTGGTAAAAATAACCCAAATAAGTGTATATTATTTGGTCTGTGTAAAAGTTATAGAGTCTACAAGCTATGGTGCCAATCATTGAAAATTGATCACACCTGATGTACTGATAGCCTATCTCATTTCTTGAGACCCTGGAATGTCAGGAAAGTACAAATACCCCCCAAATAACCCCTTTTTGAATAGTAGACATTCCAAGGTATTTAGTATGAGGCATGGCGAGTTTTTTGAAGTTTTACTTTTTTCCCACAATTCTTGGGAAATTTAAGAAATTATTATTATTATTATTTTTTTTTTGCACACAATTGTCATAACAACAAGTTATTTCTCACACACAGCATATGCATACTTCCAATTACACCCCAAAATACATTCTGTTACTCACCCCGAGTGTGGTGATACTACATGTGTGAGACTTTTTCACAGCCTGGTCACATAGAGAGGTCCAACATGCAGGGAGTCCCGTCATGCATTCTAGGAGCAGAATTTTCACATCTAATTTCCTAACGACCTATTACACTTTTGAAGGCCCTGGAGGACCAGGACAATGGAATTACCCACAAATCAACCCCATTTTGGAAAGCAAACACGCCAACGTATAATCTATGAGGCATTATGAGTCTTTTGAATAGTTCATTTTTTTCCACAAGTCTTTGAAAAACATGGAAAGAAAATGAAACCGCTTTTATTTTTACACAAAGTGGTCAATTTATAACATATTTCTAACACATAGCATGTACATAGCAAAAATTACCCCCAAAATATATTCTACTACTCATCCTGAGTATGGTGATACTACATGTCTGAAACCTTCACACAGCCTGGCCACATAGAGAGGTCCAACATGCAGGGAGCACCGTCGGGCGTTCTAGAAGCATAAATTACACATATGATTCCCTAACCATCTATTATACTTTGGAAGGCCCTGCAGCACCAGGACAATAGAATTACCCATAAAAAGACCCCTTTTTGGAAAGCAAACATCCCAACGTATATTCTATGAGGCGTTATGAGACTTTTGTACGGTTCATTTTTTTCCACAAAAAAAAAAGTGGAAAGAAAACACTTTTTTTTTCACAAAGTGGTCAATTTATATGATATTTCGAACACATACCATGTATATAGCAAAAATAACCCTCCAAAATATATAGTCTGCTAATTGTCCCGAGTATGGCGATACCACATATGTGAGACTTTTTCACACCCTGGCCACATAGAGAGGTCCAACATGCAGGGAGCACCGTCAGGCATTCTAGGAGCAGAAATTTTCGACCTATTACACTTTTGAAGGCCCTGCAGCACCAGGACAATGGAATTACCCACAAAATGACCCCATTTTGGAAAGCAAACACCCCAACGTATATTTTATGAGGCATTATGAGTCTTTTGAATGGTTCATTTTTTTCCACAAGTCTTCGAAAAACGGGGAAAGAAAATAAAAACGCTTTTATTTTTACACAAAGTGGTCAATTTATAAGATATTTCTAACACATAGCAAAAATTAACCCCCATAATATATTCTGCTACTCATCCCGAGTATGGCGATACCACATGTGTGAGACTTTTTACACCCTGGCCACATACAGAGACCGAACATGCAGGGAGCACCGTCAGGCATTCTAGGAGCATAAATTACACATAAAATTTTATTCATACCTATCACACTTTTGAAGGCCCTTGAGCACCAGGACAGTGGAATTACCCACAAAATTACCCCATATTGGAAAGCAAACATCCAGGGTATATTCTATGAGGCATAGGCTGCAGATAGGTACTCGGGTACTCTGATGGGCTGCAGATAGGTACTCGGGTACTTTGATGGGCTGGAGACAGGTAATCGGGTAATCTGATGGACTAGTAAAAAGTACTTGGGTACTCTGATTGGCTGCAGATAGGTACTCGGTTACTCAGATGGGTTGGTGACAGGTACTTGGGTAATCTGATGGGCTGGTGACAGGTACTCAGGTACTCTGATGGGCTGGTGACAGGTACTCGGGTACTCTGATGGGCTAATGACAGGTACTCGGGTACTCAGATGGGCAGGTGACAGGTAATCGGGTATGCTGATGGGCTGGTGACAGGTACTTGGGTACTCAGATGGGCAAGTGACAGGTACTCACGTACGCTGAAGGTCTGGTGACAGGTACACGGGTACTCTAATGGGCAGGTGACAGGTACTCGGGTACTTTGGTGGGCTGGAGACAGGTACTTAGGTTCTCTGATGGGCCGGTGACAGGTACTCGGGTACTTTGATGGGCTGGTGACAGGTACTCGGGTACTCTGATGGGCTGGTGACAGGAACTCAGATGGGCTGGTGAAAGGTACTCGGTTACGCAGATGGGCAGGTGACAGGTACTCTGGTACGCTGATGGTCTGGTGACAGGTACTCGAGTACTCTGATGGGCAGGTGACAGGTACTCTGGTACTCTGTTGGGCTGGTGACAGGTACTCAGGTACTCTGATGGGCTGGTGACAGGTACTCGGGTACTCTGATGGGCTGGTGATAGGTACTTGGATACTTTGATGGGTTGGTGACAGGTACTCGGGTACTCTGATGGGTTGGTGACAGGTACTCGGGTACTCAGATGGGTTGGTGACAGGCACTCAGGTACTCTGATGGGCTGGTGATAGGTACTCGGGTACTTTGATGGGCTGGGGACAGGTACTCTGATGGGCTGGTGACAGGTACTCGGGTACTTTGATTGGTTGGTGACAGGTACCCGGGTACTCTGATGGGCTGGTGACAGGTACTTGGTTACTCTGATGGGCTGGTGAAAGGTACTGGGGTACTCTGATGGGTTGGTGACAGGTACTCGAGTACTCAGATGGGCTGGATGTCAAGTACTTGGGTTCTCTGATGGGCTGGTGACAGGTACTTGAGTACTCAGATGGGCTGGTGACAGGTACTTTGATACTCTGATGGGGTGGTGACAGGTACTGGGGTACTCTGATGGGTTGGTGACAGGTACTCGAGTACTCAGATGGGCTGGATGTCAAGTACTTGGGTACTCTGATGGGCTGGTGACAGGTACTCGAGTACTCAGATGGGCTGGTGACAGGTACTTGGGTACTCAGATGGGTTGGTGACAGGTACTCAGATGGGCTGGTGACAGGTACTCGGGTACTCAGATGGGTTGGTGACAGGTACTCGGGTACTCAGATGGGATGGTGACAGGTACTCGGGTACTCAGATGGGTTGGTGACAGGTACTCGGGTACTCAGATGGGCTGGTGACAAGTACTAGGGTACTTTGATGGCTTGTGACAGGTAGTCGTGTACTTTGATGGACAGGTGACAGGTACTCTGATGGGCTGTGACAAGTACTTTGATGGGCTGTGACAGGTACTCGTGTACTTTGATGGACAGGTGACAGGTACTCGGGTACATTGATGAATAGGTGACAGGTACTTGGGTACTCTGATGGAGAGGTGACAGGTACTCTGATGGGCTGTGACATGTACTTTGATGGGGTGGTGACAGGTCCTCTCTATTGGGGGGTGATCAGTGTGTACATCGGGCGGTAACAAGCTCTTACCGCAATCTCCATCTCACACATGATCGATGTGTGAGAGGGAGCACCCGGTAACAGCTCGTTACCGCGGTTTGTTTACATCGTGTGACCGGCTGTGATTGGACACAGCCGGTCATGTGGTAAAGAGCCAATTCCATTGGCTCTTTACACTGATCAGAGCTGGGCTTTGTCCGAGGTTCATGCTCTTTATCTTGATCGGGGGGACACGACCCCCGGGGACACAAGCAATCCGCGATCACTGCGCTGCGAGCCCCCAAGGGCCCGCAGTAGCAGCGAGAAGCGGCTGACGTCATATGACATCCGCCCGGATCGACAAAGGGTTCCTGCCGACGTCTTTTCACAATGACTCAGTAAGGAACTGGTTAAGAAGGTCTGCCCCTTGCCAATCCTGCTTGGGGATTGGTCAGGGCTCCCTAGAACACTCCAGATGGCTTCACCCAGCTGCCAGCTCTTTGACCAGAAAACCTTCTCCAGGTTTCTAGATAGAAGTGGGAGGATCTGGGGACCTCATCTGTTAAGTCCACCCAAATCCTCCCTGAGCTTCTGCTCCCAGCCCAGATCAAAACATTCAGGCCTGCAGATACAGTCAGGCCTGACTAAATTTACCTCTCCTAGCCAAAACCCTGCTAGAAAACGCACCTATACCAAGGGGGAGCAACAAGAAATAAATTCTTATGTAAGATTTTTAATCACTGCAAGTGTGAGCTATATTGGTTATAAAATCATAACTAAAATAGTTAGTAAGTGATCAGTGAGTTTAATTTATTAGCCAGTTAAGTATTAGTTATTTATGCATTGATAAAGTTGAACTGAAATGCAGAGTAAGATACAAAGGTGCTACCATCCAATCAGATAGCTCCTTTATGAGGGTGCGTTTGCAAGCCTTGTAAACAGTATCAATAGCTGCCTACATCCACCTCTCTATTCACCTTGTTGTTGCACTGACCTCATTTTAGGGAGTGGTAAACACATGAGTTCAGAAAAGATATTACAACATAACCAAAATAAATCTTCACTAAAATGAAAGGTTAATTCAGTCCATAAACCTATCATTAGTAGACAATACCGTACTACAGAAATTAATAAAAAATAAACGGCAATAGGCATTCAGCTACTGAATATAACTGTAGATAATTCAAGCAAACAAAAGTCTCTGTTTTCTATTGTACTCCTAAATGTAGTCAGATTACTTTGTTCCTTGTTATTGTGCCCTGTCCTTATTTGCCCTGTAGATGTAATGGGAATGCACATGCCAGCAATTGATTTTCAACAAGTCATTAAGATTGGGGATTGCAGCAGCTATGACCCTGTACAGTTATCATTTCACTAAACCTATTACCAGTCCTTTTATCCATTGAAAGAGGTTTCACATGGAAAATTAGATATTTCCTAAAGAATATTCATATGTACTTAAAGCCAAACACCATACAGATATAAAATACACCATTGGTTGCAGTTATACTGTACATACAGTATCTCACAAAAGTGAGCACACCCCTCACATTTTTGTAAATATTTTTTTATATCTTTTCATGTGACAACACTAGGGATGGGCCGAATACCCCCCCCCCCCCCAGTTCGGTTCGCACCAGAACACCGTGAACAGGCAAAAAGTTTGGGCAAACATGCAAACCCTATTAAAGTGTATGGGAAACGGACATAAAAAATGTGCTCATTTTAAAAGCTTATATGCAAGTTATTGCCATAAAAAGTGTACGGGGACCTGGGTACTGCCCTAGGGGACATTTATCAATGCAAAAAAAACTATTGTTTTTTCAGGAGCAGTAATTTTAATAATGCTTAAAGTGAAACAATAAAAATCAAATATTCCCTTAAAAATCGTACCTGGGGGGTCCCCCTAGTCTGTCTGTAAAGTGGTGCATCTGTGTGTGGCTGTAATGTACTCCTGGCTGCTGGCAATATAGATAAAAAAATCAATGAATAAAACAGAGTGCGCCCCCCCCCCAGTCCATACCAGACCCTTCAGGTCTGGATTTTAAGGGGAACTTCACGCCAATTTTTAAAAAAAAAAAATACTGTGGGGGTCCCCCCAAAATCCATACCGGACCCTTATCTGAGCATGCAGCTTGGCAGGGCAGGATAGGGGGGGTCGAGTGGGTAGCTTCCCCCCGAACCATCGCAGGCCACATGCCCTCAACAGGGGGGGGTGGGTGCTTTGGGGCAGGGGGGCTCAGCTCTTATATGGGCAAGGGTGGGGCTACCTGGTGATGTAAACGGGTGACCCCGCCCCCTCTGACATCACAGATATTTTTATTTTTGTTTTTATTTTTATGCTTATTCTTATGTTACATTTTCATTTTTATTCATATTTTCATTTTTATGTTTCTTCTATTTTTATTTATTTATTTTTTGATTTATATATTTTTGTTCCTTTTTTACTAATAAATGATTGGACTGACAATATATATATAGTGCTGTTAAGATATAATTCCACTTGCACTTCGTTCTTCATGCTGCTGAGTTATATATTATTTGTTATTCACACTGAG
The DNA here is from genome assembly GCA_018402905.1 of Glandirana rugosa. Lineage (NCBI taxonomy): Eukaryota > Metazoa > Chordata > Amphibia > Anura > Ranidae > Glandirana > Glandirana rugosa. Next base: position 286,077 of record BLSH010543758.1, read on the forward strand.
GAAGTAATATGTAAACCATTCAGAAATAAGCACTATTTTAAGATATCTATATAAATATGTATAGTGAATGCTGTTGTTACTGTTTTTTTGTGAATAATATACTTAGAAATGTTATGTGTTGCGGTTCCTATGGATACTGCTTGTGTACAAATACCGGCCAATGTCACCCAGCGTCCGAACCCTTGAGAAAGTCACGTGTGAGTGATGCAACGCGTCGGAATGTGCCAGCTGATGTCACTTCCAGGTACGGCCGAACCCGGAAGCTTCAGATGTATAGCGTTCGGGGGATGTGTGACCCCGCATCAACTATTGTGAATCGTACATCTGTAAATTTTAATGTGAGTCTACCTTTGTTTTAATAAATACTTGTTATTACATACTACACTATGAGAAGCCATCGATTTTCCTTATTGCGTGTATACCGAGACAAAATAACAGCAGCTAGCAGAGGACAGCTGTGGGAGTTTTGCTCTTGAGAGCTCAACACGCATTACCTAGTGGAATAAGGTGAGCCGCCACTGCACACGGTGGTGGTTTGTGGTGCTTTTGTGGAATACAGCACGCATAGGATTACAAGCACTGGGATTCACTTTTGAAGCACTGATATTTAAGTTTCAGAAAAGAGACTCTGTTTGATCGCTAATTTGCACATGCTGAGTTTGCACTGGATTTATGAACATTTGAAGCATTTGCACTTTTTTTTATTATTGTATTTATTTCTGCATTGATTTATTGTTATTTGCACATGTGGATTTTGCATTATATTTGATATTTGCACTGTATATTGTTTATTCATATATGGCATTAATTAATTATTTGTGATATTAGCACTGTTCCATTCCCATATTGATTATATATGTATATACTATACTAACTGCACTATATACTCTGACCTGCATTATATATACTATGCGGACTGCACTATATAATCTGAACTGATATATATGCAGTATCTCACAAAAGTGAGTACACCCCTCACATTTTTGAAAATATTTTATTATAGCTTTTCATGTGACAACACTGAAGAAATGACTACTTTGCTATAATGTAAAGTAGTGAGTGTACAGCTTGTATAACAGTGTAAATTTGCTGTGCCCTCAGAATAACTCAACACACAGCCGTTAATGTCCAAACCACTGGCAACAAAAGTGAGTACACCCCAAAGTGAAAGTGTACAAATTGGGCCCAAAGTGTCAATATTTTGTGTGGCCACCATTATTTTCCAGCATTGCCTTAACCCTCTTGGGCATGGAGTTCACCAGAGCTTCACAGGTTGCCACCTCTTCCACTCCTCCGTGACAACATCACGGAGCTGGTGGATGTTAGAGACCTTGCGCTCCTCCATCTTCTGTTTGAGGAAGCCCCACAGATGCTCAATAGGGTTTAGGTCTGGAGACATGCTTGGCCAGTCCATTACCTTTACCCTCAGCTTCTTTAGCAAGGCAGTGGTCATCTTGGAGGTGTGTTTGGGATCGTTATCATGTTGGAATACTGCCCTGTGGCCCAGTCCTCGAAGGGAGGGGCTCATGCTCTGCTTCAGTATGTCACAGTACATGTTGGCATTCATTGTTCCCTCAATGAACTGTAGCTCCCCAGTAGTGGTAGCACCCATGCAGCCCCAGACCATGACACTCCCACCACCATGCTTGACTGTAGGCAGGACACACTTGTCTTTGTACTCCTCACCTGGTTACCATCACACGCTTAACACCATTTGAACCATATAAGTTTATCTTGGTCTCATCAGACCACAGGACATGGTTCCAGTAATTCATGTCCTTAGTCTGTTTGTCTTCAGCAAACTGTTTGCAGGCTTTTGTGCATCATCTTTAGAAGAGGCTTCCCTCTGTGACAACAGCCACACATTGTAGCAAAGTGTCATTTCTTCAATGTTGTCACATGAAAAGATGTTATAAAATATTTTCAAAAATGTGAGGGGTGTACTCACTTTTGTGAGATACTGTATACTATGCGGACTGCACAATATACTCTGAAATGCAATATATATACTATACGGACTGCACTATATATTCTGAACTGCAATATATATACTATGTGGACTGCACTATATACTCTGAAATGAGATATATATATATATATATATATATATATATATATATATATATACACTATACGGACTACACTATATACTCTGAACTGTATTTTATGTACTACGGGGACTGCACTATATACTCTGAACTGCATTATATATATTATATGGACTGCACTATATAGTCTGAACTGTATTATATATACTACGGGGACTGCACTATATAAAATTGTAATTACATGCCCCAGTCAAACAGGTGCACAGAAATTGGGTGTTGGTGGTGTCAGAACACTGTAACCCCTCACAGTTACTCTTCTCTGGGGGCAGGAACGGGCCCTGCTGTTAAAAATTATTTAAAAAATTGTAATTACATGCCCTAGTCAAACAGGTGTGGAAAAATTGGGCCTTGGGAGTTGGTGGTGCCTGAACACTTTAGCCCCTCACAGTTACTCTTCTTGAGTGTAGGAACGGGCCATGCTGCTAAAAATTATTTTAAAAATTGAAATTACATGCCCCTGTTAAGCAGGTGGAGGAAAATTGGGCCTTGGGTGTTGGTGGAGCCCTAAACCAAAAATATTGTTGAAAGCTAGCATCATCAAGATTCAGGAATAGGATAGACACTTAAGCAGCACAGGCAGTCTTCAAGGGATCCCAGATCCCAAGCAAATTCAATCACTTACATCAGCATCAGGGGCTTGATAGCTGCTGATCCAGGACTGATTCATTTTTTATAAATGTGAGCCTATCAACGGAGTCTGTGGACAGGCACACTCTTTGATCCATTACAAACCCTCCAACAGCACTGAATGTTCGTTCAGAAAGCACGCTGGATGCAGGACAGGCCAGTAGCTTGACTGCATATTGAGTAAGTTCTGGCCAGTGGTCCATCCTTAAGACCCAGTAACCTAGTAGATGCTCTTTTGGAAAGGTCTCCAAGTCTGCTACTGCCCCTAGATATTCCTGCACCATATAATGGACACTGCTGATGGTTGCTTGAACCTATCAGCTCTTGGCGCTGGGGACTGAAGAATTATTTAACCGCTTGTTATAAGGCGGCAGGGCGGCTCTCATGCGCGAATTGCTGTAGCTGCATGGTGGCTCGCGCAGGTGCAGCTGCGGGCAGGAGCGCGTTGGCAGCGGTGCACCCACGTGCACGCTGCATGGCTCGATGTCCGCGGGCGACCCACGATCACCTGTTACAGAGGCAGAATGGGGATCCGCCATGTTTTACGCCATTTACGTTCTGTCAGGGGAAATTACACAGATCTACTGTTCCCAGTGATCAAGAACAGTTAGATCTGTCATGCCCCTGCCAGCCCAGCCCCCACACAGTTAGAACACAATGAGGGAACACACTTAAAGTGGAGCTCCGCCCTCATTTTTTTTTTAAAAGTCAGCCACTACAAACACTGTAGCTGCAGCTTTTAATAAGGACACTTACCTGTCCTTCGATCGGATCAGATGCAGGCACCGCCATTGTAACTAAGGGAAACCAGCAGTGGAGCCTTCCTACTGCGCATGCGCGAGTCGCGCAGCGCTACATGAATGGTCCTAATGTCTTCTGGGATACACTCAGGTCCCAGAAGGCAATGGGGGGAAGGAGGAGGGGCAGAGCCAGAAGAGGAAATGACATACCTCGCCGCGTCGAGGCTGGGACGGAAGTTCATCTGTTTACTACAAAGGTAAGTAAAAAGAAAAATGTACATCCAAAAACGAGGGGTGGAGAGGTGGTCTTTCCTTTAAGACCAAGTACAAAAGTTGTGTGGATCTCCGCTTTAACCCCTTGATCGCCCCCTACAGTTTAACCCCTTCCCTGCCAGTGACATTTATACAGTAATCAATGGCTATTTAAAGCTCTGATCGCTGTATAAATGTCATTGGTCCCAAAAAAGTGTCAAAGGTGTCCGACCTGTCTGCACAGGCTCTTTTGAATGCCTGACTGGCAACCGGAAGGCCCAGTGATGTCTGTCCAGCAGCGCTACTGTGTATGTGTCCCGCTACACATGTATGATTATTCTTTTAGTTAAGCCAATATACTAACTTAGGGTACATTGCAATCCAGAAGAAATATGTAAGCACAGGACATTAAAGTAGAACTAAACTCTGGTTTAAAAAACATATTAAAAAAGTACCTCCTATTGGTCTCATCCTTCTCCAAATCTCCAAAATCCTTTTTTTTCTGGTGTGATCTGACTTGCTGTTAGAGGGTGGATTCTGTTCATTCACCACCGTCTCTTGATTCCTCCTGAGATGGACTATGGACAATGGGATGTGTAGTATGCATAGAGCAGTGCACATGACCAAAACTAAAATGCACTACTCATTTCAAACAAATGGAAGTGGGTGGGGAAAGGAAAGGTTCTGGAGCACACGGAGATCATCATAAGGAGGTAAAAACACAGTAAGAAACAATTTCATGAAAAAAATGTCAGGGCTATTAAATAATGGAAGTGTTCGGATTATTTTCTGAGAGTAAGGATATTGTTTAGTGTCACTTCAGGGTTATTTCTAAGTGGATTATGATTTTTATATTACATTTATATTAAAATCAACCATAAAGATGTTTCTAGCATAAGCTGTAAGGAAGAAGCCACTGAGGCTGATTATTTAGGCTATAGAAATCCATAAAAAAGTTACACCCGGCCAGACAGTAGTATGGTATATATACAAGGGTCCAAAAAACATGAATAAAATCTGCGCTACATGAATGAACGAACAGCTGCTGGCATGATCTTGATTGATCCTTCAAGCTTAATAATATAAGTCCAAAAATGCAGCGCTTTAAAATGTCCAAGAATGATAGTTATAGCTTGGAGAAAACTGAAGGAAATCCCAGCACCAACTTCAGTGTGGAAAGGGTAGCACACCACACCACCATGAGTAGCCAAACTCCTTACCAGATCCCTGTTTAGGTAGCGCAATAAAGATCACCCTCCTGAAACAATTCCGTCCAATCCTCCAGCATACAGATAAAAACGTCTCCCCCGTAGCGGTATCACAACAACATTAAGGGATAAAGAATAAACCCAAATAGTGAAGCCCGTCTTGTAAAAGTTAAAATTTATTACAAGTAGTATACTCACATTTCACACATGAATAACGAGCATAATTCATAAAAATATCAGACCACGGTTGAGAAGAGCGTGCTGGGCGTGACGTGCTGGGCGTGACGTAACGATCGTTACGTCATGCCCAGCACGCTCTTCTCAACCGCGGTCTGATGTTTTTTTGAATCATGCTGTCAGTCCTAATTCTCAATAAAATATAGCTGGCTCATTCATCCATTAAATCCCAAAGGTAAAGAACTACATTAGCTGTGAGGTCTGCACGGGAACCCAGCACAGACTGGTATTATGTGGGTTTTCATGTATGTGGTATTTATGTGGTATGCCATCAAGCTCCATCCTAATTCCTTATTTTTTAATAGGAACGTTGGAAATCCTCCACTAACCCCTGACACATGGTGAGCCATAGAAATGTCCCTGGTTTTTGGAACTGACCAGCTTCACTAACATAAATCTTCATTATCTGTCAAAAAAAGTTCAAAATGTAATTATAAAATCTGGCACTTTAAGATGGCATTCATTGGAAAGCAGTTATTGAAGAGAAATTGTCATGATTAGACATTCCTCTTGTTCTGTTGTTTGATGTGGAGGTACGCAGAGGCTGAGCAAGACTCCATGAAAACCGGCAACTTCAACCAACACAGCAACAACTCCACTCCTGGTGACTTCTTGGTCCCTGCATTGTAAGTCATGAATCATCACCTACAATGCACCGAATGGAGGATGAAGAAGTCACCAGGAGTAGAGTTGCTGCTGTGTTGGTTGAAGCTGCCTGTTAAACAGTAAAGCATGAAGAGCT